>OZ025257.1:20065346-20234988 GCA_964019135.1 Arenicola marina
CCTTTCCCTTTCCCTTTCCCTTTCCCTTTCCCTTTCCCTTTCCCTTTCCCTTTCCCTTTCCCTTTCCCTTCCCCTTCCCCTTTCCCTTTCCCTTTCCCTTTCCCTTTCCCTTTCCCTTTCCCTTTCCCTTTCCCTTCCCTTCCCCTTCCCCTTCCCCTTTCCCTTCCCCTTTCCCTTTCCCTTTCCCTTTCCCTTTCCCTTTCCCTTTCCCTTTCCCTTTCCCTTTCCCTTTCCCTTTCCCTTTCCCTTTCCCTTTCCCTTTCCCTTCCCCTTCCCCTTCCCCTTCCCCTTCCCCATCCCCTTCCCCTTCCTCTTCTCCTGCCCCTGCCCCTGCCCCTTCCCCTTCCCCTTCCCCTTCCCCTTCCTCTACTCTCTTCCCCTACCCCTTCCCCTTCCCCTACCCCTTCCCCTTTCCCTTCCCCTTCCCAATCCCCTTCCCCTTCCTCTTCTCCTGCCCCTGCCCCTTCCGCTTCCCCTTCCCCTTCCCCTTCCCCTTCCTCTACTCTCTTCCCCTACCCCTTCCCCTTGCCCTTCCCCTTCCCCTTCCCCTTCCCCTTCCTCTACTCTCTTCCCATCCTCTTTCCTCTACTCTCTATCCATCCCCCTTCCTCTCGTCTCTTCCCTCAACCCAATTTCACCCAAAATACAAACTCTCCGCCCACACCCGCACGCCTACCGGACAATCATAGTAATAGCTTGACCTTCCCGCGACTATCTCGCTGCCTGCTGCGGTCGTAAACGTCATCAACGTGCATAAACAGCCTCGTGTTGGCCAGTGACGTCCCTCAAGTAAGCCATCCACACCAGCATCCATAGACATAAATACCAGGCTTACAAACGAGATCAACCTTTCTGCACATAAACAGGGATTGCTCATTTGTTGGGGACCTTACAGCCCAACACCTCATACATTGCTCGGCGCGATGCATAAAGAACTGTGACAGTAATAGCGATATTTCTCATTTTTTCGTCACTCTGTCAATGGTTAATATAATGGAATTTCAAAAAAATCCCTGCTACCTCGACCTTTAAGTAACATTGCCACCAACGAAATTAGACCTAAATGATGGGCTATCCTCATCGCTAGGCAAAACCGGAAGTCGATATCTAACGGTGTTCACAAACACACCGACATGAGACGAAGTCTGCGATTTTTGCCTTATTAAAAACATTTTTCATAACGGAGGTCTCATAACCGCTCTCTCTTAAATAGCGGCTTCAAACGTGTATGAGAAAATGAGCTTTTAGTGATACATGTTACATAGATTTTATTGGGTTTCACAAATTTGAAAGAACAATGGTCAGTAGAAATAAATTTACACGTTCCGTCCAACAGATGCTTTAAATAAGATGCTTTACTTCCCTGCGCCGTCTGCATTGGACCGATGCTTAGCACAGACATATATCATAAGGTATTGCTTGGGAAGTGAGACGTCCCTCAGGCGTATCTGCGAAAGATCTGCGAAAGATCTGCGAAAGCACTTCCCATCGAGTTGGTACATTGTCCAGCACATAATGCGACCGGCTCAATTGGTATCCGACGCACAATCCGCGTCTCGAATGTGGAAGATGGAAGATGGAATAAATGCCGGAACCTCAGTAAACGTCGCCGTGAGGAGATAAAGCTATGTCGCTAGGGTTTTGGGAGTAGCCTATCGAAGGGTGCGGGATTGGTTCTGATTGCGAAAATGGAGAATGGCAGGGTATTGGTAGCATCTGACACCCCATTGCTTCATGTATTTCATGAAAATGAAGGCAATGTAGGTATAATGTAAGTATGCAAATAGTTCAGACGGGAAAGAAATCTGTGTGCATTTGGAATCTTGAATCGGAGACAAACCACGTGCATATAGTTGATTAGTTCACACAGGCTAAAGAATCATTGCCTGGTTAGTCGGTTTATCGTACTTGGACAGGGCAAGTCCTCCTTGTGATGATTACATTTTCTATCTCTTTTCTATGTGTTTAGTGGGACTGCTGAAAGGGGTTTAGTTACGTCCCTGGAGCCATTGCTAATGGCCGCCGCAGTCGTCTGGACGCAGGCGGCCAATGACTAGAGAAAGACTCCCTCTTAAACAACAAATTCAAGTACGTTACCGCAACGCAGGTGGAGGTCAAATCCATCACGGATGTTCGAAACGCGTACAAGCTGTTGCTACTAGATCCAGTCAGACAGGAAGCATCCCATGTTGCTGCTGTATTCCGGATGAACGTTGATTCGGGCTCAGAAAACGACAACATATCTGAAGGCTGGCAGGATGACGGCGCACACGGTGTCGGCAGACATCTGCGCTATCTCATGCGCCGCCAGGGCCTCGTCAACACCGCCATCTTCCTCACCATAACCGGGCGAAAACCACAGCTGGGACAAAGCGGCTTCCGCCAAATTGAATCTTCACTGGACACGCTGTTTTAACGCCGCATTAACCATAACTATAAATATAGTCCACTATAAACTGTGGACCTCGCTATTTTTGTATTTAGGAAATCAAATCCATATGATGAGTGGCCGGAGGTGACTGTGTACACCAGTTGTGTGCCCGTACACGCAAACCTGCACTTGGAATGTACGCTAGTAATGGGGAGCTGTGCTTCCTGGTATCTTACTGACCCCGTAATGTAAGAAATGTACAACGCTGAAGGTTAAAGCACGCACTGTTACGAAGTAATGCAAAACGTGTTCACTGGCCGCTTTGGGACGCACAACGTCTCAAATGTGTATTTATGTACTCAATCTTCATGTCATGTTTCCTTTATTTGTTTCTCTTTTCTTTCGTTCATTGTATATGTTTGTGTCAAACGTGAGTCAAATTTCTGCTCCACCTGAACCATTCCTCCACCACCAGCGCTCCACCGACTGGGCCTATATCAAGTGGGTTAGCCCGTTTAGACTTCAAATATCTGCATTTACATCGTCTCATACCAATCGCTCGTCATCTCGCATGTCCATATCCAATAGCTATTGCGTTTGTATGTGACCATACCCCAGATCTAGCGAAAACCGGCCTTGCCAACTGCTGTATAACAATGGAACGAAATGTATCTGTCAACTCACTTCTCAGAGCGCATGTTACCGCCAAATGAGTAAAGGTAGTGTTCCATGTCGTTAGCTGATACAATTTTGAGGCAGTATGGAGGTGTGACGCCAAATTCGTTGTGCTCGGTTATCCAGGTCGATAGTGGCGACGAAGGTAACGACGAACCAAATACAATGAAGCATTCTCCTTATTGCTCGGACGACAACCTCACCGAATATTTTAAGGGGCAGTTCACAGTACTAAGTCTAAACTGCTGCTCCATTTCGGCTAAGTATGAGGAAATCAAAATATTTGTACAAAGCATTGGTTGTAAAGGTCAACAGTTTTCAGTTATTTGTATTCAGGAGAGCTGGCTCTCAGGGGATTCTGATATATCGCGCTTTAAGCTCAATGGTTATGCAACAGTATCCCAGGGCAAAGCATGCACTGCGCATGGGGGCCTTATCATATATCTACGTGACGATCTCAGCTATAAAATGGTGACCAACGTTGTCGATAAAGAAACGTGGGAAGGGTTATTTATAGAAATCTCCAGTCCTTGCTGGAACAAAACCATTATGCTTGGAAATATATATAGACCCCCATGTGAGTTAATTGGGAATTACAAAGAATTTATTGAAGAATTTAGCTATGTTCTTAGTTCTATGGAGAGACACAAGAATGAAACTATCATAGCCGGTGATTTTAACATTGATCTGCTCAAGATTAATGAAAAACAATGTATAAGTAATTTTTTTGATATGGTAACAAGTCACAGTTTCTTCCCCAGAATTACGTTGCCAACAAGGTTCCAAAAATGATTACCATAAAAACGTACGATAATGAGTCAGTAGAGGTATTCAGAAATGAAATAAAATCGCTGGATGTATACAATAGATTAGACAAGAATATAGACTCTGATCCGAATAATAATTATGATACTTTGGAATGCCTTGTCCGAACGTCCAAAGAAAAAATCCTACCCACAAAAGTAGTCAAATTTTCTAAACTTAAGCATAAAAAATCGAAATGGATCTCCAGAGGGATTCTCAAGTCGATTAACTTTAGAGATAAGCTGTATAAATGGCTGAAGACAACGCCGCCAAAGTCGCCTATATATGAAACTCTCAAAATCAATTTACATACATATAATGGAATATTGCGTCGCATGATAAACGAAGCCAAAAAGCTATATTATAATGCAATCTTCTCTAGATGTAAAAGTGACATGAAGCAAACATGGGCAGCAATTAAGGAGGTACTAAATCGGAAAAAGGCAAAAAGAGACCGCCCAGATATGTTTAAGATAGGTGACCGAATGGTAATTGATAAACAACATATAGCAACCAAATTTAACGATTTTTTTTGTTGGAATAGGACCCAGCCTTGCAACAGAAATGATCAGTCGTAACATCCATTATAAGACCTACTTAAACAATCCCAACCCACAGTCATTGCAATTTAAGCTGACTGAGTCACGGGAAATAGTGGAGATAATTGATAAGTTAAAACCAAAATCTAGCCATGACGGTATATCAGTAAAAGTACTGAAAGTGATCAAATTAGAAGTAGCTAGAGCCTTGTCGCTGGTAATTAATCAAACACTAACTACAGGGAAGTTCCCAGATAAATTAAAAATAGCTAAGTTTATTCCAGTCTACAAAAATGGTGACGAGAGCTCATTAAATAACTATAGACCAATATCATTATTACCAGCATTCTCCAAAGTTTTTGAAAAGGCATTGGCGAACCAAATTCTTGACCACTTCCAACGCCATGAGCTCTTCAATAACAGTCAATATGGGTTTAGGGTCAAACATTCTACAGAATTGGCTAACCTTGAGCTAATTGATCGAACAATGCAACATATGGACAATGGACAAATTCCTATAAGTATCTATCTTGACCTGTCAAAAGCTTTTGATACAATAGACCACGAAATAATTCTATATAAATTGAGCCATTATGTCATACGTGGCTCAGCCCTGGAGGTAATGAGAGATTACTTAACGAATCGTAAGCAATATGTCGAAATTGACAACTTTGAATCCAATTTAGCTATGCTAACAACCGGGGTTCCCCAGGGTTCCATCCTTGGTCCTCTCCTTTTTATCATTTATATGAACGACATAATTTCGTCCAGTGATTTCTTTCAATTTATATTGTATGCAGACAACACTACATTGTTAGGCACTTTGAGCCCAGTAAGAACAGACCAATCCACATCCTTCAGTACGTCATTAAATAAGGAACTTAATAAGATAAGCAACTGGTTAAATGCCAATAAACTGTCGTTAAACCCTAGTAAGAGCAAATGTATGGTCTTTCACTTACCTGGTAAGAAATTTCAATTGCCAAATCTTGTTATTAATAATGTCCAAGTTGAATGCGTGGATGAATTTAACATGCTGGGTCTACAAATTACTAAGCATATGAAATGGCATAGTCACATTGGTAGAATCTCCACTAAAATTTCCAAGACTCTAGGAATCATGAATAGACTGAAATATTCTCTGCCAAAACATGCCCTCTTAACGATATATAATACTCTAATTCTTCCGCATATAAACTATGGTATACTGGCTTGGGGATACTGTGGGGAGCGAATCTATCAATTGCAAAAAAGAGCAGTGAGAATAATAAGTCTAAGTAGATTCAATGATCACAGTGAACCTCTTTTCAAACAGTTAAACCTACTAAAGTTAGATGACATTCACCGTTTGCAAATACTAAAGTTCTATCACAAATTAAAGAATAATAATCTTCCCACATATTTTTCGCAGATTCCCATAACACATGCATACGAGATACACCAGACATAAGGCACTGGTCCGTACGAATAGAGCACACCACGACTATGCCACAAAATGCATTAGACACTCCCTAATTGAAACTGTGAACACAGAGCCCGCAAGTATCTTAGATAAAATCAATCCACACAGCCTGATAGGATTTTCCAAGTACTTAAAAGACGATATCATAAGTAATTATTCCGAGTATTGCACTGTACAAAATTGCTATTCATGTCAAAGGTAAAGTAGTGCCTCTCCCATGGTTGGCCCTTAAATTGAATTAAATTAAACTAAATTAAATTAATTTAAATTAAAATAACTGGATTGAAGCGCTTACACTCAATTGTGTTCTAATCTATCTTTTATTTATCACATATTTATGACACATATTGTTTGTTGTTGGAAACGTTTAGTTCTGTGTCTGTTCTGTTCTGTTCGGTTTCCATTACTTACCATCATATAATATTCTGTTTACCACAAATATAGGTGGCTCTGATGCTAGCGGTGCCTATTACACCGGCCAGTGTTGTGTGGCACTGCTGAAAGGGGTTTAGCCACTCCCTCGAGCCATTGCTAATGGCCCCTGTCGTTGTCGTCTGGACGCAGGCGGCCAATGACTCCTGCCCATCTACATTAAGTCAGGCGCCGGCAGCTCTATCCCGACATTACCCTCTGCTCATTATGCCTTGCCTCATGCAATAACCATCCGCTTGACGCAATATGATGCACAAAAGCTTCAATTTTATGCCTGAGATGGAAGCTCATCGCGGTTGACGTCTGAGGTTTTTTTAAAACGCCGCTGCATGGCTCCTCTCACGCCGTCATTATGGTTGTGAAAGCGCGTCACCCGCGGCAGGAGAAAATTACTTAAAGGGAACCGCCAGCCTGGCCTCTAACGCTGCTTTACCTATTCATATAATACCCAATTATCTATCCTCCAAATTACAGAATTTTTCCTTCTGTCTATAGCTCACAATAAAATTTCGAAGTGACCGCCGGGCACGATTTCGCCGCTTAACCAGGCGGCAGCCCTTTTTGGAGGTGTGTCCGCGATTGACCAATCAGGAGGCGATACACTTAATTTATTCAAACCGGAAATTGCGCCTATTGTGTGAGCAAAACAAGACCGCGTGATCATCGCTAATATAAAGAGCTGCGATTCTAACTCAAATCATGGCATTGTTGCAGTCAATCGTCGCAAGACGTATATCAATTTGTTTGGATAGTATATTTCCATAAAACACTAAGCTCATGCTCTACTGCGCGGCTTGGCACTGCCGCTGTTCATCTGTAAATCGCGGGCCTGATCTCTCTCTCCGCGAGTGATAATATAAGGCGGTGCCACATGAATAGTCACAATACGCGTCACTGCTTCCGGCAAAATGGCGCTCTGCTAGACATTGCTGGGGGCGGGTTGACTTAATTTTTTTATCCTTACCAGTCGGCCGAAACAAAGCGTTAACACTCGCCAATTTAACTTTAAGATGTAAAGTTTCGGTGCAGATTGCGATTAATTAGGTTGGACACCCGCTTTAACGTCATTATAATCCTCTTCTGTGGCGCAACGGAGGAATGGTTACCAAGTGGCCTATCTAAGTCAGAACACTCACTCCGGTCGCTGATGATCAGGTCTGTTGCCAAATTAACGGGACTACGTTGAAACTGATCTTGTCATAAGGGTAGCGCGATCGGTTGTCAGGGAACCTCCATTGTCACCTGGGGAAGCTGTCAAATTCCATTGTCAAAACGGTAGCGCGCGTGGCTGTCAGAAGGCATTCATTATCACAAGGGTAGCGCGCTCAGCTGTCAAAGGGACTCCATTTGACACCAGGGTAGCGCGCGCGGCTGTCAAAGAGACCATTTGACACAAGGGTAGCGCGTTCGGCTGTCACAGAGCCTCCATGGTCACAAGGGTAGCGCGCTCGGCTGTCAGAAGGCATTCATTGTCACAAGGGTAGTGCGTTCGGCTGTCAGAAGGCATTCATTGTCACCAGGGTAGCGCGCTCGGCTGTCAAAAGGCATTCATTGACACAAGGATAGCGCGCTCGGCTGTCACAGAGCCTCCATGGTCACAAGGGTAGCGCGCACGGCTGTCAGAAGATCTCCATTGTCACAGCACGAACGCACCAGGCTTTCCATCCCGGATTCAATTGTCCCTAGCTCCAATAGCCCACGATCAGTTTCACACAATATTGGTATAAGTGTCGCATTGGGTGTTCTGGTCTCTCTTTGTGGAATGGAATAACAACAAAGTCGGCGTAAAACACTTGCCACCTCCCAACCTAGCCAACCAGCGATCGATCACCGGTAACCCCTACAGAGATGGACCAGATGTAGCGTTGGATTGGACTGCCCAGGCCAAGCGTTGTGCTGGCTAGGAATGCCCAGGCCAGGCGTTGTGCTGGCTAGGAATGCCCAGGCCAGGCGTGGCGCTGGCTCGGAATTCCCAGGCCAGGCGTGGCGCTGGCTGGGACTAAACAGGCCAGGCGTGGCCCTGGCTGGGACTGCCCAGGCCAGGCGTGGGGCTGGCTGGGATTGCCCAGGCCAGGCGTGGCGCTGGATAGGGCTGCCCAGGCCAGGCGTGGCACTGGCTTGGACTGCCCAGGCCAGGCGTGGCGCTGGATAGGGCTGCCCAGGCCAGGCGTGGCACTGACTTGGACTGCCCAGGCCAGGCGTGGCGCTGGATAGGGCTGCCCAGGCCAGGCGTGGCACTGGCTTGGACTGCCCAGGCCAGGCGTGGCGCTGGATAGGGCTGCCCAGGCCAGGCGTGGCACTGGCTTGGACTGCCCAGGCCAGGCGTGGCGCTGGATAGGGCTGCCCAGGCCAGGCGTGGCACTGGCTTGGACTGCCCAGGCCAGGCGTGGCGCTGGATAGGGCTGCCCAGGCCAAGCGTGGCACTGGCTTGGACTGCCCAGGCCAAGCGTGGCGCTGGCTGAGAATGCCCAGGCCAGGCGTGGAGCTGACTAGGACTGTCCATGCCAGGCGTGGCGCTGGATAGGGCTCCCCAGGCCAGGCCTGACGCTGGCTAGTACTGTCCAGGCCAGGCGTGGCGCTGGATAGGGCTGCCCAGGCCAGGCGTGGCACTGGCTTGGACTGCCCAGGCCGGGCGTGGCGCTGGCCAGGACTACCCAGGCTAGGCGTGGCACTGGCTGGGACTAAACAGGCCAGGCGTGGCCCTGGCTGGGACTACCCGGGCCAGGCGTGGCGCTGGCTGGGACTGCCCAGGCCACGCGTTGGGCTGGCTAGGAATGCCAAGGCCGGGCGTGGTGCTGGCCAGGACTACCTGGACCAGGCGTGGCGCTGGCTGGGACTGCTCAGGCCAAGCGTTGGGCTGGCTAGGAATGCCCAGGTCGGGCGTGGCCCTGGCCAGGACTACCCGGGCCAGGCGTGGCGCTGGCTTGGACTGACCAGGCCGGGCGTTGTGCTAGCTAGGAATGCTCAGGCCAGGCGTGGCACTGGCTTGGACTGCCCAGGCCAGGCGTGGCGCTGGATAGGGCTGCCCAGGCCAGGCGTGGCACTGGCTTGGACTGCCCAGGCCAGGCGTGGCGCTGGATAGGGCTGCCCAGGCCAGGCGTGGCACTGGCTTGGACTGCCCAGGCCAGGCGTGGCGCTGGATAGGGCTGCCCAGGCCAGGCGTGGCACTGGCTTGGACTGCCCAGGCCAGGCGTGGCGCTGGATAGGGCTGCCCAGGCCAGGCGTGGCACTGGCTTGGACTGCCCAGGCCAGGCGTGGCGCTGGATAGGGCTGCCCAGGCCAAGCGTGGCACTGGCTTGGACTGCCCAGGCCAAGCGTGGCGCTGGCTGAGAATGCCCAGGCCAGGCGTGGAGCTGACTAGGACTGTCCATGCCAGGCGTGGCGCTGGATAGGGCTCCCCAGGCCAGGCCTTACGCTGGCTAGTACTGTCCAGGCCAGGCGTGGCGCTGGATAGGGCTGCCCAGGCCAGGCGTGGCACTGGCTTGGACTGCCCAGGCCGGGCGTGGCGCTGGCCAGGACTACCCAGGCTAGGCGTGGCACTGGCTGGGACTAAACAGGCCAGGCGTGGCCCTGGCTGGGACTACCAACTACGCGTTGGGCTGGCTAGGAATGCCAAGGCCGGGCGTGGTGCTGGCCAGGACTACCTGGACCAGGCGTGGCGCTGGCTGGGACTGCTCAGGCCAAGCGTTGGGCTGGCTAGGAATGCCCAGGTCGGGCGTGGCCCTGGCCAGGACTACCCGGGCCAGGCGTGGCGCTGGCTTGGACTGACCAGGCCGGGCGTTGTGCTAGCTAGGAATGCTCAGGCCAGGCGTGGCGCTGGCTTGGACTGCCCAAGGCGGGCGTGTGGCTGGTCATGACTACACGGGCCAGGCGTGGCGCTGGTTAGGACTGCCCAGGTCGGGCTTGGCGCTGGCTAGGACTACCCGGGCCAGGCGTGGCGCTGGCTAGGACTGCCCAGGCCAACGTTGGACTGGCTAGGAATGCCAAGGTCGGGCGTGGCGCTGGCCAGGACTACCCGGGCCAGACGTGGCGCTGGCCAGGACTGCCCAGGCCGGGCGTGTGTTTTACACACATATTCGTCTAATTGTTACATAGGGATCCCCGGCCCGTACTAACAAAAAAACGGTAAAAACGGTAGCACCAAAACACCAATCCGGGCTTCCATCCATCATTTACAACCCCTCCAACTCCCGGCTTGGAGTCTGGAAATTCCTTCTCATATATATCATTCATCTCATTATCCCATAAGGTGTGCCTGTGTCCGTCGGGGTTGGCTAATGTGTCCTCACATGGGGCCAAAAACGCCAAACGGTCGATGCATCTTGTAACTCGAACATAACTAGATTTGATTTGATTTGATTATACGTGTGGGGACGAATCAGGATGAGTCAGCCCTCAAAACCTCCCCGCTTATCACGTTATGAACAGCCAGAAATTAAAATTCAGCATTAATCATTTCAGCTGCAAGTTGAGAAAAATAAAACCATCGTTTGAAGAATAAAAGACGTAAGCGTTCGAGTTAAATCTCTTAGCAAACAACTAATTAGTTTATCTAAACTAGGGTATCTGTATTGGTTTTACCTTGAGCTTGATGTGTGCTGACGTCTTCACCTGATGGCGCTTTCAATGGTGCATTTGATGTACTGGTCGATCACTTGTCGCCGACAGTGAAGAACCTATTTTTGGCTAGACACAGTAGAGCGGCGCAGCGGCAGTCTGCGGAAGAGGCGAAGACATCGATCTGAGGTATTTAATATCTTATTATATAGAACTCGTTCGCGATACAACATGTTTCACCCTCGCCATTGCGGCGTTTCTGGCATTCTATCGCGCTGTTTTCGAGAGTCGATGATTGCAGATTATTTTTACCAATGGCAGGTGACATTAATAGCATATGGTAAAAAAAGTACCACGTGCTTCAGCACGCTATACCTGACACGAGAGACCTCGCCCATTCTACGACAACCTGTAGGACAAAAATAAGTACAAAGCGTTATCAATAGAAAGCCGTCGCAAAAACGTCATATTCCTTGAAAGCAGCTGGTAGGACCACCTAAAAATGGGAGGGTAGGGGGGCAAGGGGTATTTCCGTTCCTCTGGAGGAATGGGCTTAAGAAAAATAATTCTTCATAAAATGGGAATGAAGTATTAGCCGACCGTCGTTATAAAAGGTTGGTTTTCATTAATCGAGAACTGGGAATATTAATATTAGATAACTGTGAATTGGGAAATTGAGTAATTTTTATCATGTATCCGTCCTTCCTTTTATATGCGCATGTTCTCGGTTTAAACCAAATTTTCTGTAATTTTTATCTTACCAATCTCTGATCAATGTCAAATAAGTATTTTCTGTCTTGAATTTAAATCCTGAAAGCCTGTTTCGCAAGTAACGAAAACGTAAATTGTTCAATATCCTTTCTTTTATATAATATACATGTACATATGTATTTCATATATTACATTACATGTACATATATATTTCATATATTACATTACAGGTACATATATATTTCATATATTACATTACATGTACAGGTATATTTCATATATTACATTGCAGGTACATATATATTTGATATATTACATTACATGTACAGGTATATTTCATATATTACATTACAGGTACATATATATTTCATATATTACATTACATGTACAGGTATATTTCATATATTATATTACATGTACATATATATTTCATATATTACATTACATGTACATATATATTTCATATATTACATTACATGTACAGGTATATTTCATATATTACATTACATGTACAGGTATATTTCATATATTACATTACATGTACATATATATTTCATATATTACATTACATGTACCTATATATTTCATATATTACATTACATGTACCTATATATTTCATATATTACATTACATGTACCTATATATTTCATATATTACATTACATGTACATATATATTTCATATATTACAATACATGTACAGGTATATTTCATATATTACATTACATGTACATATATATTTCATATATTACATTACATGTACATATATATTTCATATATTACATTACATGTACACGTATATTTCATATATTACATTACATGTACAGGTATATTTCATATATTACATTACATGTACATATATATTTCATATATTACATTACATGTACCTATATATTTCATATATTACATTACATGTACCCATATATTTCATATATTACATTACATGTACATATATATTTCATATATTACATTACATGTACATATATATTTCATTTATGACATTACATGTACATATATATTTCATATATTACATTACATGTACATATATATTTCATTTATTACATTACATGTACATATATATTTCATTTATTACATTACATGTACATATATATTTCATATATTACATTCCATGAACATACATATTTTATATATTACATTCCATGAACATATATATTTCATATATTACATTACATGTACATATGTATTTCATATATTACATTACATTTACATATGTATTTCATATATTACATAACATTTACATTTATATACATATTATGTATATTTTCCATTACACATATACATGGTGACACTTATTGATATCTGTTGCAATTATCTCTTCCTAATCAAACAAATTGATGTTCATGTTGACAAAATATGCAAAAATTACATTCCATCCAAGAACGAAAAACAGATGACATAAAAATAATATGCGCATTAATTCAGCGCTCTTTTCAATCGGACAGTCGAAAATACGGAACCTGAAAATACGTGGCACCTGTACGTAGAATCTGAAACAAATATGTGCACTATATCTCGGCTTTCTTTAGCCTGAAATTGCCTTGCACGGCGTCTATGCATACATGAAGAAGCGGCCTCCATACCCTGTGCTGTGGCCGCAGAACAGCCTCGTTTTGGCCATTAATCACGTTACATGATCAACGCCCATGTCTATATCTGAAGTCGGATCCGGCGAGATACGGAAGCGAAGCATCTTTCAACGTCGAATTAGTTACTGAGCTCACCCCGTTTCCCATGCAAGCGGGTGACTTCCTGACCAGACGTACGGAATGGACTGTCCCGGGGTAAGGCAGATTTATCACACATGAGCGACACCTAGTGTAGGGTGTCTGCAACTCCAGATTAGGGTTACTAGAGAAAGGGGACCGACCAAAGATATACATATATCTAAGCATCTTTATATCTCTATATATATATATATCAAGGGAGACAAAGAGAGGCACAGTAAAGCAGACAGCGAGAGAAGCCCGAACCCTAAAAACATGGAAATATTGTAAGTTGTGGGTTTGTTTTTGTTTTTTTTTCGATTCTAAGTAACTGGTAAATGCACTTTATAGACAACCAGACACACTAATAGGCAAACAATGTTTCTCGGTAACGGACTAGATACACCGCAAAACTGTCGCTTCACACAAGCTTTCGCTGGTTAGAAGAGTCAAATCCTAAACTCTGAAATGCTCTCATCTGGACAAAATGACTGAAACCCTATCTTTAAGAGCCCCATGGGCAAAAGAAATTCTTGAATCCTGATGATCATGCTAATAAGTGCAAAAAGACACCAAGGCGGGTCGTTTATCTTGATGTAAATCATGTGCGAACGCTGGGGAAAAAACGGAGAGACAGATGAGGCAGGCAGACATAACATGAGCTGGGTGTTTCCGACGAACCAGTCCTCACCGACCGGAGCTATCAGGTGGACAAGTCAGGTAGGCATCTGAAAGCCAGATCAGTTCTTTGAACCACTCAAGAAGCTGTTCATGTCAGTATCCATAATTGGTAGATTATATAGCCTGATTAGTACAAGAACAAGACAGCCGTAGGCTGAGGTACTGACAGAAGTGACTTCATCTTCATTTCACCATTTATGCGCCGAAACTATGGCACAGGCGATGACATGCAGAAACACATATACTATAAGCTGATTTTGCCTCATGCTGGCTACATGATGCCTTCAGTGGGCATATTGGGTTAAACAGCTCCTTGAACAAACAACGTGGGCTAAATAGCGCTATAAACGGGCAAATTGGAATAGTTACCGCCTTCAGCGACCAATTTGGGCTAAACAGGGCCTTCAATGGCCAATTTGGGCTCAATAACGCCGATATCCGAAGGCGTTCTATCCCACACTGCCCACTGATAGCCGTATTGGGCTCGCTGAAAGCGCGATTTGGCCCAAATTGGACCTCTACGATGCGGATGCTGGAATAGCACAATCTAACGGCTGCTGTTCAACGCGGGCAGTTTTCCCAGATAGAGGGCGCCATTTTGAGTGAATTCGGCCAAATCCCGACCTTCTACGTGTGCTTGGTCCTGCCCTAATGCCTGTTCTCGGACTCATCATTGCTAAATTACGGAGCCCTCCAGCGTCAAAACTTAGCGTGCTAGGCTAGAAGCGAATGCGGATACCTCACCAAAGTCGACGTTTTCCCGTCCTTCGAAACCAGTCCCGACTCTCTAGCGTCGCTATTAAGGAAACGGCGGCCATCGCAAAGCAGAGGCATTGCCGCTCGATATCGCCGTTGACTCATAATGGGAGCTTCAGCAAAGGGGGGTGCACCTCTTGCGAGCGCTCTAGCGGCCAAACTAAGCGTCCTAGAGCAATTCTATCGCCATTTACCATGATAACCTTACATTGGCCTCTCGCTTCATGCCAAATCTGGGCTCCCTAGCTCAAATATTAACCGAGTTATGGCCCTTATGAACGTCGAAACGCCACAAAAGTCCCATGGGAGAAATGCCGTCGGCCCTGCAACCGGAAGTAAGATAGGAACGTATCGCTTTTACTTTGCAGCTATACGAGGAACCACTTTGCCTACAAAATGACGCTACTCGCGTATTTTTATGATTTGTTTCCGATTTTTGACGATTTTTAGTAAGTACTGAAAGTGGGAGGCTGGTGATTTTGAATTTTTGATATGCAATGGTGCATATGGCTTTCCATAGTACCTAATTACCGCGGAGTAATGCTATATACCGTCAAGTAGTTCCGTTTTCATTGCCTAATTACCTAATGACGGGTTCGTTTAGAGCGCGGTTTGAAGCCTTAACACTTGCTACCACACGTCGAAGTATCGTCGTGCACATGTTTCGTTGGGGGTTGAGTCGATATAAAGATTGAGGCGGAAGCGTGGGGTGATGCGGTAGACCTTATGGAAGGCCGATATCAAGATATTGCGGGGAAAACTACATTTTGAAAGCTATACTTTTACGAATATTGTCAACGCCCGAAACTGCGAGACCCGGCCTTTGGACATGAATCACATGCGACGGTCCAACGTTAACGCTGTCTGGCTGGCTCAGTGGGTATAGCGTTGGACTTCGGATCCAAAGGTCGCGCGTTCGATCCCCACTTGGTGCATGCCATTTTTTTTTTTTCGTTTTTCTGAACAAAATTTAAATCAAAACAATGATTCGGCTTCAGGGCGTCATTTTGTTAAGCACTGTGGCTATAGGTTACCATCTTTAACCAAAGGACAAATCCTGGTACCATTTGACGAAGGAACAGTCATGTGAAGTACGCGACAACACATTTGTCCCAGCATAAGAGCGAGCACGATGAACGGCTTTAACATGGGAATTCCCATAGAGAAATGCCGTCGTAGGCCTTATGTATGTTATGTAGGTATGTATGTATGTATGTATGTATGTATGTATAATATTTGCTTATGATAATAAATATGTAACATTGTATCCCTCATTGCTTTCATGCACATGGTAAGCATTTGATGGATATTGTAGCCGCCTCACCGTATGGACACTAGCGGATCTCAAAAGACAAATCTGGATTTGAGGGGTCAAATCTGGGTCTCAGAAGTCAAATCTGGATATCAGAGGTCAAATCTGGATCTGAGGGGTCAAATTGGGATATCAGGGGTCAATTAGTGCATTCAGTTGACAAGTTGGGTCAAATAAAGGTCTCAGCGGGCAAAATAGAGTTTTGGTGAGTAAATTTGGCTAAGTAGGCCATTACACATACAATTTGGCCCAAATAGAGCTTTTAAGGCATAATTTGAGGTAAATATATAGAGCTTTCGGCGGGCCAAATATAGCCTTCAGAGAGCAATTCAGCATAGTTGGCGGCTTTGGAGAGCAACTTATGCCCAATAGAGCTTGCTGTTGACAAAATAGAATAGAGCTTTCTGTTGGCAAAATGGAGCTTTCTGTTGGCCAAATGGAGCTTTCTGTTGGAAAAATGGAGCTTTCTGTTGATAAAATAGCGCTTTCTGGTGGCAAAATGGAGCTTTTAGTTCGAAAATTGGAGCTTTCGGCGAGCAATTTAAGCTAAATATCGGACATAACGGGCAATTTGGGCTAAATAGCAAGTATAACAGGGAATTTGAGGTACACTGGGCATCTAACGGGCAATTTGGGTTAAACAGCGCGTATAACGGGCAATTTGGGCTAAATAGCGAATATACCCGGCCATTTGAGCTGAACAGCGCATATAGGGGGCAATTTTGGATAAACAGCGCCTATACGGGGGACAATTCGGGCTAAACAGAGCGTATAACGGGACATTTGAGCCAAATAGCGCATTCATCCGACAACGTGCGCACCGCAGGCTCTATTTTGAGCAATGTGCAATGAGCAATTAACAGATATTAACGGAATTACAGGTAAAACCGTTGTTTGTGCCGGTGACGTGAGGATCGCGTCGTGTAACGCATATTCCGCTCGCCAATTTAATGCTATATTAGAGTTTAAGTGCACATGAAATTTCGTTCTCAAGAGCGATTGCTCGACTCATTATGAATAGCGCTACGAATTTTACTTTTTATCTAATAATACGTCATCGTGACGTCATTTGACGTTCGCGAAAATGCTCAAGATGGCTTCTATTTCTTGAATATACCTACTTATCAACTCGGGTTATGACAGCTATTGCCAAAGAGGCTGAAAATAAAGCAAACCCAACATTTCTTAGGTGCACGTTAGCTATGACGTCATTTTTGACGCACACGTTTTGGTACCGCAAAAAAAGTTACGCATCGCAGCAGTTGTCTCTTGATATAAGGTACAGTGTCAAATCAACCGGTAGTCGCTACGAGGTATAATAGTTGAGTAATAAAGGTTATAAAATTATGACGTCATCACGTTATGGTGACGTCATGGCATGACGCACGGCAACGTCCAAATATCTAAACACAAACATGTATGCCCTCAATCCAAAACGTTGATTAGAACGGCGGTAGATCTGTCAGTTCTTCAGATATAGCTTCACCTAATGACCGAAAATTGCTATTCTTCACCATTACGGATAAGTGAAAAACGAGCAGACGAAGAAAAGACTCTGCAGATAAGATGTAAAAGATAATAATGCTTTACTGCCAATAGTAATCTGGAGACATATCTTCCCTACCATTATACGCAAAGATCGAAGGTATAGCTAGTTTTTCCGATTTTTGACGAATTTTCTAAGTTAGAGGGAATTTGTATACTTTATCATTGGGAAAATCTTCGGTTGCCATGGAAACGAAACTGAGACTAACGTTTGCCGTCAGCTTACCATGGGTCTCTTGTACACGTCCAGATCTCGCACCGAGGTAAAGCAATGTGAGATTGCATAACCGGAAGTACGTCAAATTGAAGGAAGTTTGATTATCTCCATAGGGTCCCATGTTAAACGCGTTCGACTATATACCGAAAAGTTACAGGGCTATATCGCCTTGTTTATAGATAATGGTTCATCCTATTACTATCCATCTACAACTGCAAGCATAGAGCGATGGCTTCAATAGGACGCCCGTGGGAGCCCGTGCAAGCGCCAAAAATCCCCATCTTTCACAATGGAGCAAATTTAAGAAAAATTCTGTGACGTCATTTCTCGTCCGAATTTCATCTCGTAAGAACCATGGCTACTTGGTACCACGTTTAACAGCAGAAAAATTCTCGAAACTGTTTCATGCAGGCATCGATGAAATACGGGGCAAACAATTTTCCACAGCCTGAGAGATTGAAGGCTTTAACATTGGAGGTCCCATAGGGAAATGCCGTTACCCCTAGAACCGGAAGTAAGATAGAAACATACTATTTTTATAATGCAAACGAACATCGGACCCCATTTTCTATAAAATGACGCCACTTTTGATTTTGTTTGATTTTTTTCCGATTTTTGACGATTTTTTCCATGTACCAAAAGTGACGTCATCGTGACGTCATATGACGGATCTGAAAAATCTTAGATTTCGCTGAGATTATTGCCATTCATATTTCTATGAGGGCCCGGAACACCAAAGCGATACCTTCAACCTAAATAGGTCAAACCGAAGAAAAACGGTTCAAGGTCATCTTTTGCGTTTTTCAGAAAACATAAAACGTCATGTAGCTCGAAAATGAGTATGACGCATCAAAAAGTGGTCAATGGCTTAAAGATGCGGTCTAAACGGTAGCACATTTTGAAATTAACCGCATTTCTCTAGGTCTAATATTAACGAAGATAAGCGCATTCTTAATTTTTTTTTCAAAAAATCGCTGTGACCTTGACCTTTGACCTACATATGCCAATAACGAACTTGGCCGAGCTATTTCAAATATCTATCACTATGCTAAGTCTGACAACCGTAACTGTTACCATGCGCCCTATAACCTAATGACAAACATACAAAAAAACAAATAAATTTACAAACCGAACATAGTACTATACTGACAGAAGTTTTCAACTTCTGTCAGTAATAATCTTCGGCACTTATATTAAAATTGTCATCAATTCATTGTAAATATCTACACTCTCCTAACTGCTCATTCTCTGACAGGAGATAGATTTACAGATTTCTGGTAGAATCTTTTACTGATGTCTTTATTGCAGAGAAACGCTAGGCTATTGTCAGACGGATACAGGTGGAGGCGAGGAATAGCGGGGTTTTGTGTAAATCACTGTTGATGTGTTTTGACATTTAAACTCAAGACATAGAACGCTTACTATGCTGTAATAACACTTACAATTCGTAAAGAGTTGACAGATCGAACAATACATTCAGGTAATTTCTACGAAACAATCTCAAATTCATTATTCAGAGAGAAAATTTCATGTTATTACCCGGCGATGTGTCACATTTGTTAAAGAGTATCACTTTTTTGTACCTAGAGTAAATCAGATAGACCCTACATTCAGCCTCGTGTGTCTATCATGGCATATAATGGACGCTTAAGCGGTTTAGGTTTCACCCAAATCCGGGACACTCTCGTCCCACGTTCTTACCTGTCGACTGATTGGCTGCATCACGTGCAAACTTTTTATCGGGGGATTGGTGACCCACAGGCGTAGGCCGCAAACGAAGCTAAACGTAGGCCCTTGCTTCCACCCGGAGCGTCCAACCTTAATGCCTGTCAAGTCGCGAGGTCGTTTTCATTCGCATCAATCAGGGACGGTACGTAATGCTGGGGGTATTTCTGTCAGTCCAGACCTTGTTGGATGGGGATGGTGGTGGTGGTGGCCAGAGGGTGGGAAACAAGGGGAGAAAGGGTGACCGCGTTAGGCCATTGGACGACGGACTGGGCTCACGCAGACACTCACCCAGCCTGCCCCGGGGACACAATAGATACATCGCTGGCCTAACATGCATATCTCCTCACCAACGGCCGACTGTGAGTGGTGGTCAAAGCTAGTTCACGTCCCGCATCCATCACGGCTGCTCCAACCAGGTTCTGCTGACGTTTGAATGCAAAGGAGTTTCTTTCATATCCCTTTCTAATAAGCGCTGGCCCTCGAGTTTCAATGCGTAGCGTCTAAACGACAGCTCGCGCAGCTCGTTTTTTCATACACGTAACGCGCGAAGAGATCTCGTGGGCCGCGTGGGTGGTGGTGATGTCACGGACGAAATGCAATCTCAATATCTCACGAATGACGGAGACGGAACGCCATCCTTTCCATTGTGGCTGGTTGATCCACTGGGTAATTACTCATCTTACGCCACCGACACTCGACTGAAATAATCTAGCGTGGTAAATACCAAAAATTGCAATTCTATTGTCTGGGTTGCCCTAGCGAAATGTGGGTGTCCATAACGGCGGATGAGAATGAGAAATTATGTTTCTGCTTTTCTTTTCTTCGCTCGTTCCCGTTGCAAATGTCCTAGTGGATTCTGTCCCTGAAGTAGCCTAATAAACAAAAACGAAATTATTAGTTATTGGATTGGTGCTTTAGGCCGCATTTGTGCAAACTAAATTGAGTCAACGGCCAAGTATCTCCTGCAGTCGAGAACGCGACCGACCGCTCGAACACGGCAGCTAAACAGATAGCCAAGTTGTCAGCGTGATGTCACTGTGTCTCAGGGGTCTGGATGCGAGGGTCCAGCTACGCATTACGTTCCAAAATGCTAGTGAGTGTGCGTGTGTATGGTGGGGTGGGGAGTGTATTGGGTGGAAAACACACCGGTGATATTGCGACCATCTATGTCTGAATGACAATAATGACCTTAGGTCGACTCTTCCTACAGCGGCTCCATGGTAGCATGACATACGATACAATGATGACTCCTATAGCGTGGGCGTCCATTTATCACTCATTGAGCAGAGTGAAGGAGACGGCAAGGCCATGCCCCCTGCAGGGCATGCCCCCTGCAGGGCATGCCCCCGGAAGGCCATGGCCCCTGACAGCGGGGCCCTAGCCGTCGGGTCACCTAGCTGGTCGTTCTACCGTCACACCTCACGTCCATCACTGGTATCCTGAGCTCATGTTTTATAGATAAGGCAGGGGCGGGAAGCCTCTACATGATCAGGACCACCTATGTGTCACAGACTACAGCGAGCGGATTACTCGTGTTTAGCAAAACTCCGTTTACTATGGTTTGCTTCTTTCATATCGCATTATTATACACACTTGATCGTGGCTAAATTGACCAGAGTTGATATTGGGGTTTATTTAGACAGCAACTGCCTGACAAACAATGGTCAATAAAAGAAACTATACATATAACCTACCTCCACATTTACAAGTCAGACTTAGATGTTAAGTACTTTCTCTACAACCAAACACGTTGCTATAAACGGATAGGCATAACATTGCAATTTCGACTCATTGATTAATATCAGCGACATTCGGTTTCTGGTTATTGTACCGAGCATCAGTGATCCTTGACGCATTGCATGCACACATCACCAGTATAATATTAAATCAAATGGCACGACACCAATCAAATCAAATGTTAAAGCAAGTATTACCTCACACGATGGGGCGTAACAGCATACACATATAAAACAGTGTTCCTTAGCACAGTCATGATGCAGACTTACGTAAGTACATGAGATGTTCCCAGTGGCCAGTCATATAATTGCCACTGTTATAAATACATATACGCCTTCGGCCGTTCGGGATATTACGGTGCACTACAATAATTACCATTCCCCCGATTAGCCTGTTTATTGCAGACACGCTGGTGGACGAAAATAAATTCCTCTTTGTACGTCTTAAACACGTATGGCAACAAGAGAATTAATTTGCGTTTATTTTCCTTGATTTCCTGGAGCACTAGGCAAATTATATATCCACTGGAAAGAATCTCATTAAGCGCCATGCTTAATACAAGTTTAATACAATTCAGAAAGTTATGATTAAATGTTGATATATTGCTATCATTTATAGGATGTTACGAATGTTTAATAATATCAAAATGATATTTGTTACCCACGGTTTTTCCTCCAAGCAACAAGCTACCTGCGGGACTGTTTCTTGTTTTCATATTTTAATTAAGACACAAAACTTCCCGCTGGTTTGTTTATACATTTTTCACTTACCTAATCGCAAATCCATCTACGTCCCGGTAATATGTACGTTTTCATTACCCCAAAACACCGAGCGACAATATTTTTCTTCGAATGATGAATTTCTTCTCATGTTCAACAATGCCGAAACTACTTAAAACATGGCGAATGACATATCGCCCTAAAATTTAGGCATCCGGGCTTGTTTGATCGATCTGGAATGAGAAGATACATCAATCATGTTGAGTCACTCTGTCTTTTCGCAATAAGGCTATCAATACGATGACAGTTTCGCCATTGTTTTTGACAAGAGCTGAGGGAAGGGGAGTATAAAACTGAACAACTCGTGAACATCTTTATTTTGTTGCATTGTTCACGTAATAAGCCATGGGTGGCTTTAGGAAGTTGCGTATGTGTGCGGGGGTGGGGGCTCGAGGGAAGGGGGGGGGAGGCGTCGAGGAGTGGAGAGGGGAGGCGTGGAGGAGAGGAAAGGAAGGCGTCGAGGGAGGCGGAAGGGAGGCGTCGAGGGAGTGGGCAAGAGAGGCGTGGAGGAGTGGGGAGGGGAGGCGTGGAGGAGTGGGAAGGGTGGCGTGGAGGAGGGGCTAGTTAGAGTTCCTAGGGGTAACCCAACGCTCTGTCGAACCCAAGAACATTTAAACGAGCTGGCGATGCGAGGGTGCAAGGAACTATCTTACAGGCCTCACCGGTTGATCTAGACTGGTTCTGGTCTTCAAACCATTTGCCAAAACTTCAATATGATCGGGGTTGTGCGTGCTAGACGTTCTTCACATTCAAAGCGTTTCAAGTTTACCTATCAGATCTACAAATTTTGGGTAGTAAAAGGTAAAAAATATGCATATGATAATAAGGCAGGAAATAACAGTAGTCGCCTTCAAGCCCGAGAACTGATGATAACTACGAGGTGCGAATATCGATTCTAATTGCACACCCCGCCATTAATTGGCACGTGGCAGAAACATACATAACGCTAGTGCCACCTGAATTGCGGACTTGTCACGTTTGGTCCAAAATGTCGAGTAGCTAGCATGGCTATCTGTCCTCGAGGGTTTCCAAGAAATGCCGTCAATGGTGAGAAAACAACGGTAGAGAAAAAAAGAAAAATAGCTTAATTATATTCAAGGAGGGTCAAGTTTCTTTCCTTCTCCAAGATATTGGACAGACATTTAGGCACTGTGTTGTCTTTAATGACCTGTTCCGCGAAGCAATGATGGTTTGGTGATGGATGGTGAGAGGAACGACTCATTATCCATTGCAGCTATACTAAAAGAAGAACGTCCTTCACGCGAAAGCATATTGTTTTAGTAGGTGCCCGGTGACTCCGTTCGATGGTGTGATGCAATTTAGTGCCTTGCCATAGCTCTTCACAGACGCATCCAGACAAATCTGTGTACCTCTGATGATCAAGACATACGTTACCATTGTCTCTCTACCTCTATTGATCAAGACAAACGTTACCAATCATTGCCCCTCTTTATCTATTGATCAAGGCAAACGTTGCCAATCATTGCCCCTCTCCTTCTATCGATCAAGACCAACGTTACCAACCATTGCCCTTTCCCTCCATTGATCAAGGCAAACGTTGCCAATCATTTCCCCTCTCCCTCCATTGAGCAAGACAAACGTTACCAATCATTGCCCCTCTCCTTCTATCGATCAAGACAAACGTTACCAACCATTGCCCTTCCCCTCCATTGATCAAGGCAAACGTTACCAATCATTGCCCCTCTCCCTCCATTGAACAAGACAAACGTTACCAATCATTGCCCTCTCCCTCCATTGATCAAGACAAACGTTGTCAATCATTACCCCTCTCCCTCTATTGATCAAGACAAACGTTGCGAATCATTGCCCTATGCCACTATTGGTCAAGATAAACGTTACCAATCATTGCCCCTCTCCCTCCATTGATCAAGACAAACGTTGTCAATCATTGCCCCTCTCCCTCTATTGATCAAGACAAACGTTACCAATCATTGCCCTATGCCACTATTGGTCAAGATAAACGTTACCAATCATTGCCCCTCTCCCTCCATTGAGCAAGACAAACGTTACCAATCTTGCCCCTCTCCCTCTATTGATCAAGACAAACGTTACCAATCATTGCCCCTCACCCTCTATTGATCAAGACAAACGTTGCCAAGCTATCATCGTATATATGGGACATTGATATGCGTCGAAAATCAATTGCTTTCACCTCGGGGTGGGGTGATCGGGTGACTATCATACCATCTTGACGCATGGGCTTAGCTCAGACCCGATCTCCCATATTCAACACATCACGTACAGACCAATTTCCCTATCCAACCATAGACCAAAATGGAAAGCTCTCAATTTGTGAATGACCCAAATTTTTGCCAAAAGCCCTTGTGACCTACTGTCAGTCAACGTCACCTACATACAAGTACCAGAACACACACTAGACTCACCTACGCAATCGGGTGGCGGCTCTATATTTGGGCCAAATTATCCCCCCCCCTTGCCTTTATATAGAGTGAACATGGACCTTAATGATGCTATCGATCTGCCGACCCGGCACATGGATCCTTTTAGCCACTCCAGTCCTCCCGCTCTGTTCCAATTATATACAAAAAATGTTCCTGGTGCTGCTGCTGACAAGACGAAGTAAATCAAACGTTAATCACTGGAGGAAAGTCAGCCGGCGGCGCACTGGGGTCCGAGTCCCACCACTCCCTTCAGCTTTTTTGGCTTGTGCGTGAAGGTCTATTTTCATTGTGGGGGGCAAATTGCACTCCAGTTGTTGTCTGGACCCCCCCCCCCCCACCAGGTCATATCGAGCGCTGGCAATCCAACTCGCCGCCCCCCCCCCCGCCCCTCCGTCGCCCCCATTGATTGTAACTGTTTTCTTGCAGTTTATCGCATTCAGATTACCTTCTCCCGTGCCCCCTCCCCTTCCCCCACCGCCACCCCACCGTCACCCACCCTTTGAAAACCGGGTTTCGCCCTTCTAGCCTATCCAGGTCGGACGCCATTAAATGGTGCTCTATTTCTCCACGTGGCTCTGAGGTCAAAGAAAAAAAAAGGTAAAACATCACTGTATCCGATTGCGTACCTCGCCGTTAAAACGTCATTCATTTCCGAAGCAATCTCGTTCTTTCCTCGCTTTCCAGGGGGCGATGGAAGCCTTTTATTTCCACACTATGCGACTAGGTAATGTGATAACAATTGAACGTTCTGGGAAGCAGATATATCTCAAACCCGGTTAGGATCGATCTATCTACCCATTTTATATATTTGATAGAACAAAATTCATTCCATTCAGACAAGACGCGCGAAGGAAATGATACATTTAATGGCTGTCGACATATATATCATATTACGCAATAAAACTTATATTTATTGGAGCGATTGGCACAGCGACCAACATTTGCGATCGGGGAACTATTAGTCTAGGACATAAAGCAAAATCGTGCGTCCTACTGGGTACTTTGAATGAGAAACAGTTTCACAATGAGAAAGCCGCCAGGCAAACTTTCGCTGAATTCCGTGCAGAAATGCCATTTATTACCGACTCAATTTTCCACCTCCTGCACCCCGCAATAGAGGCGTTAGAGAGGGCTGTAGGCTGGTGCTATCATCTCCCCCATGTACATTAATAATTGCCCGTCAAATCTAGTCAGTTAAGCGCTGCTGCGCTTTCATCTCCCTCCCATAATCTGTTGAATAGGTACAGAACTTCCCAGTAACAACTTTTGTGCTCGCCCCGGCAGTGCTTCGGTTGCGGCAAACAATATTTTTCTATCTTCAACTTAGCCTATATCTATGAGGACACGCTTCCATCCAGACACCGGTAATAATAATTCGAAGCCGTCCCAACGTCACCAGCGTTTGACAGCCATCACAATCGGCAAATAGGCTCTGATTATGCCTTTGTGTCCGAATGCGCATAGGCAGTAAATTCCGGACGTGCGCCCTCCAGGTTTGACGTAATGCCAGATCGTTCGCAATGCATAAGAACAAAATTCGCAGTTCATATGAGTCAAGTGACACAACTTTTATCATGCAATAATATGGTACGTAAAGCGAGTTAACGTAGCAGGAATAGCAATATGAGGCGATATATATGAGATGATCACATGCTGCAACGGAACTGTTGATTTTGCTCGTTTGCACTTGTTTTTGCTAACAGCCGCAGAATGGTCTGACTATGACTATTGCTCTACTCGTTCCCACTGTCGCTTCCATGGCTACTCCACAGTAATTGAGAATCAATAGGACTTATTTAGAATCGACACGTGGTTATGCAGAAGCAATACGGATTTACTCAGAATTAATACTTATTCAGAATCGAGCTGGAAAAGGGCCGGGAACTGACCTTTTAGATCCCCACAATGATTGGTATCCCGCAACTCTTTGAGATTTGCGTTCATTTCGGGGTAATTAATTGGTCGAAGACCCTCTCTTCTTTTTTTATTTAAGACGAGACGCTCCTTATGCTTCCAAGTTCGCGATAGCGCCTTCTGGCATCTTTGTTCACCCGCCCCCCTGACCCCCCTTCCCCCCCCTCCCACCTTCCCCCGCGCTGGCGGTTAGTTTTGACTCTTCGGTCGCGAAATGTTTTGTCATATTCTCGGAGACCCGTCATTGGCCCTTCCAAATACTCTCCCTAATTCTTAGGAAATTAGACATCCTCTGGAAAGGGAAACCCGTAGGGACCAAATGGAGAGGATAATACAAAAGGAAACCCGCAAGACAATACCGACGACCACTTCCTCAACATCAACCCCATACCATATCTGTATCTCCCGCGGTGAGCAGTTTGAGAACCTTCGTGCAGACAGTTGGGTGGAATGCAGGAAGTACAAGAGATTATGTAAGGACAAATATTCTACTACGAAGGTGGAAACTTTATTTGTGATGAATGTCAAGTAATAAACAATGGCAGCATTATGTTTAGCTTTGAAATTTACAGTATGGTAACTGGACGTTATTCAGATGTTGTCCTGTTTTGCAAGACATATTATACCAACACGGTAAACGGAGTGTGATAGATCGGTAAAACAATATGATCACAATGGATCTATAACTGTAATAATAAATTAGCTAAATGTATGAGCGACCAGTGGTACGAGACAACCCGAAACCAGAGTCGACTGAGCACTTATACACTGTTTAAATCAACCTTTATTGTAAAATGTCTCCCCTCGCCCTCCAGCCCTTGTCTTCCCCTCCACTCGTTGTCTCACCTCCCCCTCCAACCCTTGTCTACCCCTTCACCCCTTGTCTCCACATACACCCTCCACCCCTTGTCTCCCCTCTACACCCTCCCCCCGTCTAACCCTCCCCCCCCGTCCTTTCCACCCATTCGCCCACGACACACTGTTGGCTTGTACCATGGTTCGCTTTATGCTCCGTGTTTGGGTTTCCTTGGCAGGACAAGGCAAGACGCAGACAGCCACGCCGCCACCCTGTGGATCAGGGCCACGTGACCAGGACAGACAGACCACGTGACAGCGGCTCGTCCACGGGGAGACGGAAGGACAGTCATCCATTCGTGGAACGGTAGCCCATGGCAACCACTGTGAAATAACAGGAAACGTATGCTGATGAAAGAACAATTCTGAATTTCAGAATTAAGTTTATGTGTTCGCGAAGATGTTATTTAGCCCGGTAAGGAAACAAAAACCCCTCCAGTACAGAAACAAGAATTGACTCTTCCACGTTGACGCGTCTAGCAACCCGCTGTTTACTGAAGTCAGGCTGCTGGCTGGCGGCAAGAAGTTCTACCCAGTCGGTCATTCGGACAACAGATGCTGACGAGGTTAGAGGTAAATACACTTATATTCAATTAGAAATTGTATTAATGGCTCACTTTTTTAAGAATATAATAAGGAGCCATTGTGATACGAGGGATAATTAACCCAAGTATTCACAATTCTACTTCTCAAGTCTCCTTTTTATCAAAGCCTGGGGCAAGACTTGCCAATATAGTAGATTTCTTGACAATGAGTCAAGGTCCTGCAACACCCCTGGACATATGAGACATAATATTTTAACTCACACTTGTGCCTAACATTTATTGACATAACTTTCGTGTTTGATCTTCTGTTTAGCGGATTATAAGGTGCAATTTATTCCAACGGGTATCGTGCATTTTAATTTGAAGAAACCTAAGGAAGCGGGTTAGAAATAAATTTGCGTTTGGAAATCGGTAGGGCTAATGCATAGCCATACTTTTGAAAATATATTTCTTGTCCGGCAAATGAGTTACAGTTTCGCTCACTTCAATGAGCAGTTCAGAATGCCAAAATAAAGTAGGCTAGGGCCTACTCACACTTACCATTCTAGTTGAATTCTGTTAAAGAAAAATGATAGCATTGAGTTTTTCAGTATGCCACCACGAGCAATAAGCGCTCAACCCTCTACCTGCACCGAGGCCAACTCACAGTCTTGGAGAAAGAAGTCTAAATGCGTGATGCGTCTGATAGAACGACCCCAGCATATGGACTGCGACGGCATGACTGATGACACCATGGCAGCTGTGGTCAATAACCACAGACTGCCCAGTGATTGTACTTTTCTTTTAAAAAAAAACATTTTCAATCATAAATTCAAACTTTTTGTTCAAAATACCTACTTTTAAATTTTAATTGTTTAAAAATTTGTTTAAACTTTTGTTTAAAGTTTTTGTCGTTCGAGGCCACTTTTCAAATTGCAGTGAATTGCTTGTGTTATTGCGAAAGTCAATAGTCAGAGGCGTTTCATTTTGGCCTCATATTTTTAAAATCAAGATAAAAATAATTTCTCAATATGTACCGGTAATGATTTTTTTGTCATTCGTTTAGAATGAATGAGCATGAATAATGTTGCTACATATGCCGTCTTGAGTACAATCTTTGGCTTACTTTTGGCTACGATTTTCCTACTTATAGTCCACCGTATCTATATGTTCATTGCTACTGTTGTCCTATACTTTGTCATTAGGGTGTACTTGACGTACTACAGCCAAGACGAATCCCCCAGATGCCTTGCCTCAACTCCTCTATATATTTAATTTATCATGCTCCAGGAGGGTGAGTGATGTCAGAATAGCCACCAGAGAGCGATCAGAAATTCTAATGTATCACATTCCCCCGGAGGCAAAATCTCGGGGCATATTAAATATTAATATTAAAATAAGATATTGAAACAAGATTTGGCGCGGGACTGAAATTTACGAAATTAATTAATCTCTTTCACTCTGGCGCCGTCCGAAAAAAGGTAATATTGTGTCATTCAACATATGGAATCGGTGTTAATTTATATTCACCAGAAAAAGTTTCATTGGCCAGCATATCTAGCGCAATGTCCGATGGGATTTTTCATGCAACTCGTGTACGGCCCCATTCATTATTGAACTTTTCCTAAGTGACAGTGACACCATGACGTCCATTTCTAAAATACGTTCAATCATATTAGTGCCACGCTACTAGTTTGTTCAGTTAACTTTGTCTAAAGAAGTTAAACAAATCTGCATGTAATTTGACACTGGATGGAGCAATTATTCCATGAGCAAAATAAGCAATTATCCGACTTGTTAATTTCAGTGAGCATTGTATGCGAGCGCTATAGGGAAATAACTCATTCGTGCGACAGGATTGGCATGTGAGCTTCAACGTTTTACATGTGCCTGTGTTGTCGAGGGCGTGTATTGAATTTATGGGTTTATGTTTTCGTTAAAACCCTATGAGCAAGGACGAGGACAATCGTGGCATGAAGCACATCAGTTTGAGCTTCTGTTACGAATATTACGCCCCTCGCCTACCTTACATAGGAAGTATTTACATTAACTCTTGTATTAAAAATACCTGGTGCTTGGGCATTATATATCCAGAAGCTAAGCTGGTTTGAATCAGTCCGTCTGCGCATGACAATGGATTTGCAGCTTTGCTGTAGTTTAGAATGTTAACGCGGCATTTGTAAATAAGAACAAATAAGCTTACGTGACCGTTACAGTTTACCGCAGTAGTCCCGTCAATGACCCGCCGTAATGTAATATAAGTGGGTAAAGATTATAAAGCGAATCACGAGTTACAGTAATTGCGGTGTGTCACCAATTGTTAACCTGATATGTCCACGAAACAAAACTTGTTCCGTAAATAGAGAAGCCTGGCTGCTAAATTATTGACCCTTTTCTGGAAAAATTTCTGAACCCTTGTTTTATATATATATATTTTAGAGCATATGGAGTAGTCTTTGAACGTATCAAACTATTCAGACTCTTGGATATAGGATTCGGAGTAGTCTTTGTTATATATATATATATATATACAGTAACTATGAGTGGTTGCTGAAGAATTGCGAATATTACGCTTAGATCTATGATATAGTACCCGAAGTGTACTCTATTTGTTTGGCTGTTAACTGAGAATCCGTTTCCCATGTTGAGAAACAATGAAGGGCAGAGTATGATCATGCGTCAACTTACCTATCATGCATTGGTTACAATATAGGAAATACGAAATGACTATGCTGAAACAAGCCAGCAAAGGCGACAGTTGAGTATGCTAGTTTCTTGATTGCACTGTGTCCATTTATAACTTGCAGACAAAATGGCCTAGTCATCTGACACTTTTAAGCGGTATAGTTGTAAGATGGTAATCTGAAAATAGTTAAAGGCAATAGGTCTCCTCAGACAGGGCTGAGGAGCAAGAGTTGCCAAAACGCTTCCATATTCATTATGAGATAATATAAAGATGATTACAATATCTTGTTCAGTTTTAGTTCCTATTGCTATTATGATAGCTGTCAGGGCAACGATGAGGCGGCCTGTAAATAACATGCAGGCACGGTGAGAAGCGTGTTTTGGTGAAGGGCAATAAGTCTGCTCAGCCGGGGCTGAGGACAAAAAATTGCCCAACGCCTCCATATCCATGATGCGGAGATGTCTCAATAAATTACAATATGTTGTATAGTTTCAGATTTCAGCAAGCGTAGGACAGCCGTGCGGACAACAATGGATGAAGTGGCCTGTAAGTAACATGCAGGCATGATGAGAAGTGTGTTTTGGTGAAGGGCAATAAGTCTGCTCAACTGAGGCTGGGGACAAAAAAATTCCCAATGCCTTCATATCCATGATGCGATGATGCCTCAATGAATTACAATATGTTGTATAGTTTCAGATTGCAGTAAGCTTATGACAGCTGTGCAGACAACAATAGATGAGGTGGCCTGTAAGTAACATGCAGGCATGGTGAGAAGTGTGTTTTGGTGAAGGGCAATAAGTCTGCTCAGCCGGGGCTGAGGATCAAAAGTTGCCCAACGCATCCATATCGATTATGCAATGATAAGGCAATTATAATAATATGTTTTATAGTTTCAGACCCTTAACAAAAGTATATATATTTAATATATGAATAATAAGCTTTACAATTGAATTAAATAGGCTTTGCTCCGCCGCAGTAATCATTTCCTATATAACCAGCCGTATGCAGAGTAGGTGTATTTAGTTTAGCGGGGGCTGAGAAACCACACTTTGCTTATTTGTTGCAACCATGATAGGATTAATTTAATTTATTGTTTGAACACAGATCTCAAGATCAGAAGTAGATTTGCCTAACCTAGGTAATCATGTATCATATAATCAGCCGCATGTCAGCGGAAAAGATGTGTGTTTAATATAGCTGGGACTAAGAAACTACACAACTTATTTGTTTCAAACGAAATGTGAATAATTTACTTTACTATTTGAACACCGCAGTAATGGTTAAAAGCAGAGTTTCCTCGGCCGGCAAAGACTCAGATCTCGCGTATGTAAGTTACATGAGGATTCACGCTGGCTACGCCCTTGGGTGGGGGTGCTGATCATCCATCTGGTTATGTCTAATCAGCTGTGGCGGATATCCCCTCACCTTTCCTGGCTTAAAGATAAGAGTAATCAGCTCAACTGAAAATCTAGTACGTGGTAACTCAAGCTGACTGAAAATGATATGTCAATTTTAGGCCAACACATTAATTCTGAGTGGTCTTAATTCATTTTTAATTTTGCTTTTACTTAAACGTGCAAAATTTACCACGTATTGTCAGCATATCCACTTTTACCAATTCTAAGGTGATCAGTCAATATATATTTGGATAATGTATTTGGCATACGTACATGCCGATGTGTGCCACCTACGTACATGGCAATGTGTTCCGCCTTCGTACAGGGCGATGTGTTTCGCCTTCATACAATACATGGCAATTGGTTACGCCAACCCATAATAGGGTCACGTGGTCTATTCACGTTTATTGGCGATGCGTTCCGCCAATTACTGGCGAAGTGTTCCCCCAATTACTGGCGAAGTGTTCCGCCAATTACTGGCGAAGTGTTCCGCCAGTTAGTGGCGAAGTGTTCCGCCAGTTAGTGGCGAAGTGTTCCGCCACTTTTATTTAATTTATTTGACAATTTGCTTGTCATGTAGTGTCTTTCTCACTTGGCAAATAAATTTGCCCTTTCCAATTCCACACATTGTGTTCTGTTTTCTTGCCAGGAAACAAGCTGCGGGCGAGCCAGCTTATCTTTACGAATTCGTAGCGAATAACATAAAGAACAATTCTGAAATTCAGAATTAAGTTTATGTGTTCGCGAAGATGTTATTTAGCCCGGTAAGGAAACAAAACCCCCCTCCAGTACAGAAACAAGAATGGACTCTTCCACGTTGACGCGTCTAGCAACCCGCTGTTTTCTGAAGTCAACCAATGAGAGACCGGCTGCTGGCTGGCGGCAAGAAGTTCTACCCAGTCGGTCATTCGGACAACAGATGCTGACGAGGTTACCTCCTCCTCCCCACCGCCTCCTTTATAATAAGTTTTGCTTGCATTTCAGTTTTTATCCCTACTCGAGGAATTATTAAATTGATAAGTATAGTATGATTTATACCATACAATTCTTCTATTTATGAACTTTCGTAATAAACTGACGTAGAATTATTTGATTAACATAACTTAATATTTAAGGAAATGGATGACCAGTGTTCCTTGTTTTTCTGAACCTCATTTGTAAATGCTATCATACTTTCGATACCCCTAGCTTTCAACACAATAGAAAGCTACATTACATATGAGAATTCCAGTGGCTAGCATGAAAGCGACCATACGAAGTTTTGATTCAATATTATTGAATGTCCAGACCAAGTATAAATCCTAAAATTTGTTCATTTTAATGGATGTTTTCGCCAATTCTTTTGGTTACTCCGCTGAGGGATTGCGATTGGGAATAAATCACAATTATATATGTACCAAGGTATTCAAATTTGAAACTTAATGCATGCTATTGTTATATTTGTGAGCATGGCGGATGTCCCCTCAACTTTCCTGGCTTAAAGATAAGAGTAATCAGCTCAATTGAAAATCTAGTACGTGATAACTTAAGCTGACTGAAAATGATATGTCAATTTTAGGCCAACACATTAATTCTGAGTGGTCTTAATTCATTTTAAGTTTCGCTTTTACTTAAACGTGCGAAATTTACCACATATTGTCAGCATATCCACTTTTACCAATTCTATGGTGATCAGTCAATATATATTTGGATAATGTGTTTGGCATACGTACATGCCGATGTGTGCCACCTACGTACATGGCAATGTGTTCCGCCTTCGTACAGGGCGATGTGTTTCGCCTTCATACAATACATCGCAATTGGTTACGCCAACCCATAATAGGGTCAAGTGGTCTATTCACGTTTATTGGCGATGCGTTCCGCCAATTACTGGCGAAGTGTTCCGCCAGTTAGTGGCGAAGTGTTCCGCCAGTTAGTGGCGAAGTGTTCCGCCAGTTAGTGGCGAAGTGTTCCGCCACTTTTATTTAATTTATTTGACAATTTCCTTGTCATGTAGTGTCTTTCTCACTCGGCAAATAAATTTGCCCTTTCCAATTCCACACATTGTGTTCTGTTTTCTTGCCAGGAAACAAGCTGCGGGCGAGCCAGGTAATCTTTACGAATTCGTAGCGAATAACATAAAGAACAATTCTGAAATTCAGAATTAAGTTTATGTGTTCGTGAAGATGTTATTTAGCCCGGTAAGGAAACAAAACCCCCCTCCAATACAGAAACATGAATGGACTTTTCCACGTTGACGCGTCTAGCAACCGGCTGTTTACTGAAGTCAACCAATGAGAGACCGACTGCTGGCTGGCGGCAAGAAGTTCTACCCAGTCGGTCATTCAGACAACAGATGCTGACGAGGTTACCTCTTCCTCCCCACCGCCTCCTTTATAATAAGTTTTTCTTGCATTTCAGTTTTTATCCCTACTCGAGGAATTATTAAATTGATAAGTATAGTATGATTTATACCATACAATTCTTCTATTTATGAACTTTCGTAATAAACTGACGTAGAATTATTTGATTAACATAACTTAATATTTAAGGAAATGGATGACCAGTGTTCCTTGTTTTTCTGAACCTCATTATTTTGTAAATGCTATCATACTTGCGATACCCCCAGCTTTCAACACAATAGAAAGCTACATTACATATGATAATTCCAGTGGCTAGCATGAAAGCGACCATACGAAGTTTTAATTCAATATTATTGAATCTCCAGACCAAGTATAAATCTTGAAATTTGTTCATTTTAATGGAAGTATTCGCCAATTCTTTTGATTACTCCACTGAGGGATTGCGATTGGGAATAAATCACAATTATATATGTACCAAGGTATTCAAATTTGAAACTTAATGCATGCTATTGTTATATTTGTGAGCATGGCGGATGTCCCCTCACCTTTCCTGGATTAAAGATAAGAGTAATCAGCTCAATTGAAAATCTAGTACGTGGTAACTCAAGCTGACTGAAAATGATATGTCAATTTTATTCCAACACATTAATTCTGAGTGGTCTTAATTCATTTTTAGTTTCGCTTTTACTTAAACGTGCGAAATTTACCACGTATTGTCAGCATATCCACTTTTACCAATTCCAAGGTGATCAGTCAATATATATTTGGATAATGTATTTGGCATACGTACATGCAGATGTGTGCCACCTACGTACATGGCAATGTGTTCCGCCTTCGTACAGGGCGATGTGTTTCGCCTTCGTACAATACATGGCAATTGGTTACGCCAACCCATAATAGGGTCAAGTGGTCTATTCACGTTTATTGACCATGCGTTCCGCCAATTACTGGCGAAGTGTTCCGCCACTTAGTGGCGAAGTGTTCCGCCAGTTAGTGGCGAAGTGTTCCGCCACTTTTATTTAATTTATTTGACAATTTGCTTGTCATGTAGTGTCTTTCTCACTCGGCAAATAAATTTGCCCTTTCCAATTCCACACATTGTGTTCTGTTTTCTTGCCAGGAAACAAGCTGCGGGCGAGCCAGCTTATCTTTACGAATTCGTAGCGAATAACATAAAGAACAATTCTGAAATTCAGAATTAAGTTTATGTGTTCGCGAAGATGTTATTTAGCCCGGTAAGGAAACAAAACCCCCCTCCAGTACAGAAACAAGAATGGACTCTTCCACGTTGACGCGTCTAGCAACCCGCTGTTTACTGAAGTCAACCAATGAGAGACCGGCTGCTGGCTGGCGGCAAGAAGTTCTACCCAGTCGGTCATTCGGACAACAGATGCTGACGAGGTTACCTCCTCCTCGCCACCGCCTCCTTTATAATAAGTTTTGCTTGCATTTCAGTTTTTATCCCTACTCGAGGAATTATTAAATTGATAAGTATAGTATGATTTATACCATACAATTCTTCTATTTATGAACTTTCGTAATAAACTGACGTAGAATTATTTGATTAACATAACTTAATATTTAAGGAAATGGATGACCAGTGTTCCTTGTTTTTCTGAACCTCATTTGTAAATGCTATCATATTTTCGATACCCCCAGCTTTCAACACAATAGAAAGCTACATTACATATGAGAATTCCAGTGGCTAGCATGAAAGCGACCATACGAAGTTTTGATTCAATATTATTGAATCTCCAGACCAAGTATAAATCTTGAAATTTGCTCATTTTAATGGAAGTTTTCGCCAATTCTTTTGGTTACTCCACTGAGGGATTGCGATTGAGAATAAATCACAATTATATATGTACCAAGGTATTCAAACTTGAAACTTAATGCATGCTATTGTTATATTTGTGAGCATGGCGGATGTCCCTTCACCTTTCCTGGCTTAAAGATGAGAGTAATCAGCTCAATTGAAAATCTAGTATGTGGTAACTCAAGCTGACTGAAAATGATATGTCAATTTTAGGCCAACACATTAATTCTGAGTGGTCTTAATTCATTTTTAATTTCGCTTTTACTTAAACGTGCGAAATTTACCACGTATTGTCAGCATATCTACTTTTACTAATTCTAAGGTGATCAGTCTATGTATATTTGGATAATGTATTTGGCATACGTACATGCCGATGTGTGCCACCTACGTACATGGCAATGTGTTCCGCCTTCGTACAGGGCGATGTGTTTCGCCTTCATACAATACATGGCAATTGGTTACGCAAACCCATAATAGGGTCACGTGGTCTATTCACGTTTATTGGCGATGCGTTCCGCCAATTACTGGCGAAGTGTTCCGCCAGTTAGTGGCGAAGTGTTCCGCCAGTTAGTGGCGAAATGTTCCGCCACTTTTATTTAATTTATTTAACAATTTGCCTTTCATGTAGTGTCTTTCTCACTTGGCAAATAAATTTGCCCTTTCCAATTCCACACATTGTGTTCTGTTTTTTTGCCAGGAAACAAGCTGCGGGCAAGCCAGTATATCTTTACGAATTCGTAGCGAATAACATAAAAGTCATAGCTTATCCAAACGATGTTCGGAGACTAACGAAATGTTACTCCAAAATGGGCCAAAATATGTGTATTTGTAGACCAAAAAGAAAGGCAAATGAAAGCGCATAGTCTCGGCACTTTAAAGCTTCTATTTCTAGAAATCTAGCTTGTACTTCTTCGCTGGATATATGTTCATGTACATAATATAAACCATCGTCGAGAATTTTGCAAATCTGGTCACAAACCCCACTCTCCCACCACAAATCATAACTCCTCCGCGGCCACCCCTCGACCCCCTCCCCTACTCTCCCCCGCCTTCCTCACCCATAACTACTCTCCCAAGACAGTCTCGTCATATCCCAACGCCATCAATTAATAACGTAGGATCCCCCCCCCCTCACCCCCTCCCCCGCCCGACAACCCCCCCCCCTCCCATCATTCCCCCTCCCTCGCATTTCCTTCCCTCTCCTACCCCCGCCCCCGCCCCCGCCCCCGCCCACGCCGCCGCCCCCGCCACCGCCCCTGCGCTTCTTCCTCGTCCATTTCACCGATCTCGTCGATCAAAGCGACCTTCTAACCCCCATGACCTTGACGCGCCATGTAAACCGGACGGATACGTAAGAGACCCCAACGTGGTGCGTGCGTTGGTGGTTATTTGTCCTTCAATTGACCTCCATCATACCTGGCGACTACTGCTACCTCTTCCCCGCCACCCGTTCCCTTCCTTTTCCCCTTTCCCGCCACCCTTCCAGTTCCCTTTGCCCTTCTTTTACTCTCTTTCCACCCCGCTTCCTCTCGTCTCATCCCTCAACCCAATTCCACCCAAAATACAAACTCCCCGCCCACACCCGCATGTTAACCAGACAATCATAGTAATAGCTTGACCTTCCTGCGACCGTCTCGCTGCCTGCTGCGGTCGTAAACGTCATCAACATGTATAAACAGTCTCGTGTTGGCCAGTGACGTCCCTCAAGTAAGCCATCCACACCAGCATCCATAGACATAAATACCAGACTTACAAACGAGATTAACCTTTCTGCACATAAACAGGCATTGCTCAGTTGTTGGGGAACTTACAGCCTAACACGTCATACATTATTCGGCGGATTGCATAAAGAACTGTGACATTAATAGCGATATTTCCCCCCTTTTTTTGTCACTCTGTCAATGCTTAATATAATGGAATTTCAAAATTTCAAAATCCCTGCTACCTCGACCTTTAAGTTACATTGCCATCAACGAAATTAGACCTAAATGATGGGCCATACGCATCGCTAGGCAAAACCGGAAGTCGATATCTCAAGGTGTTCGACAGTTATCGTATGTCGCCACAACAGACACACTCACAAACGCACCGACATGAGACGAAATGTACGATTTTTGTCTTAATAAAAACATTTTTCATAAAAAATAGTGGATTTAAACGTGTATGAGAAAATGTTGCGAGCTTTCAGTGATACATGTTACCTTATAGGTTTTATTGGGTTTCACAAATTTGAAAGAACAATGGTCAGTAGAACTACATGCACACGTTCCGTCCAACAGATGCTTTAAATAAGATGCTTTACGTCCCTGCGCCGTCTGCATTGGACCGATGCTTAGCATAGACATATATCATAAGGTATTGCTTGGGAAGTGAGACGTCCCTCAGGCGCATCTGCGAAAGATCTGCGAAAGCACTTCCCATCGAGTTGGTACATTGCCCAGCACATAATGCGACCGGCTCAATTATTATCCAACACACAATCCGCGTCTGGAATATGGAAGATGGAAGATGGAATAAATGCCGGAACCCCACTAAACGTCGCCGTGAGGGGATACAGGGGATTGGTTCTGATGACGAAAAAAGAGAATGGCAGGATATCGGTAGCATCTGACACCCCATTGCTTCATGCCTTCCATGAAAATGAATATCAATATAAGTATAATGTAGGTATGAAAATAGTTCAGACGGGAAATAAATCTGCGTGCACTTGAAGTTTTGAAGCGGAGACAAACCACCTGGATATAGTTGATTCGTTCACCCACGTTAAAGAATCCTTGCCTGATTAGTCGTTTTATCGTACTATGACAAGTCAAGTACTGCTAGTGATGATTACCTTTTCTCCCCCCCCCCCTCCGCCCGACCCCCTACCTCCCAGTCTCATTTCCTTTCTCTCCCTACTTCCATCTCTTTCTCTCTCCCTCCCTCCCCCTCTCTCTATCCAGTTCTCTCTGCCTCACGGATAAATGGCGTGTTTGCCATTCCTTATCATGCTATCGTCATCCCATAGGCCTATTACACCGGCCAGTGTTGTGTGGCACTGCTGAAAGGGGTTTAGCCACGTCTCTCGAGCCATTGCTAATGGCCGCTGTCGTTGTCGTCTGGACGCAGGCGGCCAATGACTCCTGCCCATCTACATTAAGTCAGGCGTCGGCAGCTCTATCCCGACATTACCCTCTGCTCATACTGCCTTGCCTCATGCAATAACCAGATGCTTGACGCAATCCGATGCATAAAAGCTTCAATTTTATGCCTGAGATGGAAGCTCATCGCGGTTGACGTCTGAGTTTTTTTTTAAACGCCGCTGCATGGCTCCTCTCACGCCGTCATTATGGTTGTGAAAGCGCGTCACCCGCGGCAGGAGAAAATTACTTAAAGGGAACCGCCAGCCTGGCCTTTAACGCTGCTTTACCTATTCATATAATACCCAATTATCTATCCTCCAAATTACAGAATTTTTCCTTCTATCTATAGCTCACAATAAAATTTAGAAGTGACCGCCGGGCACGATTTCGCCGCTTAACCAGGCGGCAGCCCTTTTTGGAGGTGTGTCCGCGATTGACCAATCAGGAGGCGATACTCTTAATTTATTCAAACCGGAAATTGCGCCTATTGTGTGAGCAAAACAAGAGCGCGTGATCATCGCTAATATAAAGAGCTGCGATTCTAACTCAAATCATGGCATTGTTGCAGTCAATCGTCGCAAGACGTATATCAATTTGTTTGGATGGTATATTTCCATAAAACACTAAGATCATGCCCTACTGCGCGGCTTGGCACTGCCGCTGTTCATCTGTAGATCGCGGGCCTGATCTCTCTCTCCGCGAGTGATAATATAAGGCGGTGCCACATGAATAGTCATAATACGCGTCACTGCTCCTGGCAAAATGGCGCTCTGCTAGACATTGATGGGGGCGGGTTGACTTAATTTTTTGTCCTTACCAGTCGGCCGAAACAAAGCGTTAACACTCGCCAATTTAACTTTAAGATGTAAAGTTTCGGTGCAGATTGCGATTAATTAGGTTGGACACCCGCTTTAACGTCATTATAATCCTCTTCCGTGGCGCAACAGAGAAATGGTTACCAAGTGGCCTATCTAAGTCAGAACACTCACTCCGGTCGCTGATGATCAGGTCTGTTGCTAAATTAACGGGACTACGTTGAAACTGATCTTGTCATAAGGGTAGCGCGATCGGTTGTCAAGGAACCTCCATTGTCACCTGGGAAGCTGTCAGATTCCATTGTCAAAACGGTAGCGCGCGTGGCTGTCAGAAGGCATTCATTGTCACAAGGGTAGCGCGCTCAGCTGTCAAAGGGACTCCATTTGACACCAGGGTAGCGCGCGCGGCTGTCAAAGAGACCATTTGACACAAGGGTAGCGCGTTCGGCTGTCACAGAGCCTCCATGGTCACAAGGGTAGCGCGCTCGGCTGTCAGAAGGCATTCATTGTCACAAGGGTAGCGCGTTCGACTGTCAGAAGGCATTCATTGTCACCAGGGTAGCGCGATCGGCTGTCAAAAGGCATTCATTGTCACAAGGGTAGCACGTTCGGCTGTCACAGAGCCTCCATGGTCACAAGGGTAGCGCGCACGGCTGTCAGAAGACCTCCATTGTCACAGCACGAACGCACCAGGCTTTCCATCCCGGATTCAATTGTCCCTAGCACCAATAGCCCACGATCAGTTTCACACAATATTGGTGTAAGTGTTGCATTAGGTGTTCTGGTCTCTCTTTGTGGAATGGAATAACAAAAAAGTCGGCGTAAAACACTTGCCACCTCCCAACCTACCCAACCAACGATCGATCACCGGTAACCCCTACAGACATGGACCAGATGTAGCGTTGGCTAGGACTGCTCAGGCCAAGCGTTGTGCTGGCCAGGACTGCCCAGGCCGGGCGTGGCGCTAGCTTGGAATGCCCAGGCCAGGCGTGGCGCTGGCTGGGACTGCCCGGGCCGGGCGTGTGTTTTACACACATATTCGTCTAATTGTTACATGGGGATCCCCGGCCCGTAATAACAAAAAAGTCGGCGTAAAACACTTGCCACCTCCCAACCTACCCAACCAACGATCGATCACCGGTAACCCCTACAGACATGGACCAGATGTAGCGTTGGCTAGGACTGCTCAGGCCAAGCGTTGTGCTGGCTAGGAATGCCCAGGCCGGGCGTGGCGCTGGCTAGGACTGCCCAGGCCAGGCGTGGCGCTGGCTAGGACTGCCCAGGCCAGATGTAGCGTTGGCTAGGACTGCCCAGGCCAGATGTAGCGTTGGCTAGGAATGCCCAGGCCAGGCGTGGCGCTGGCTGCGACTAAACAGGCCAGGCGTGGCCCTGGCTGGGACTGCCCAGGCCAGGCGTGGCGCTGGATAGGGCTGCCCAGGCCAGGCGTGGCACTGGCTTGGACTGCCCAGGCCAGGCGTGGCGCTGGCTGGGAATGCCCAGGCCAGGCGTGGAGCTGGCTAGGACTGTCCAGGCCAGGCTTGGGGCTGGATAGGGCTGCCCAGGCCAGGCGTGGCACTGGCTAGTACTGTCCAGGCCAGGCGTGGCGCTGGCTAGGAATGCCCAGGCCAGGCGTGGCACTGGCTTGGACTGCCCAGGCCAGGCGTGGCGCTGGCCAGGACTGCCCAGGCCGGGCGTGGCGCTAGCTTGGAATGCCCAGGCCAGGCGTGGCGCTGGCTGGGACTGCCCGGGCCGGGCGTGTGTTTTACACACATATTCGTCTAATTGTTACATGGGGATCCCCGGCCCGTAATAACAAAAAAAGGTAGCACCAAAAACACCAATCCGGGCTTTCATCCATCATTTACAACCCATCCAACCCCCGGCTTGGAGTCTGGAAATTGCTTCTCATATATATCATTCATCTCATTATCCCAGAAGGTGTGCCTGGGTCCGTGGGGGTTGGCCAATATGTCCTCACATGTTGCCAAAAACGCCAAACGGTCGATCCATCTTCTAACTCGAACATATCTAGATTTGATTTGATTATACTAGTGGGGACGAATCAGGATGTGTTAGGCCTCCAGCCCTCCCACCACTCCAACTTTCTAGTTCCAACCCCCGCCCCTCATCCCAACTTGCCCCGACCTTAAACAAATGTAACTTAAACTGGGAGCGAATTAAGTAATAATGGCGTTGAAAGGAATGGTGGAGGCCGTAAGTCCGAAACGGCCGCGACTGAACATTTCGCCCTCCAGGAGCAATGGACCCAGGCCCCGGTTCCTAAACACCCCCCCCCCCCCTCCCTACTACCCCCACCCCACTCCCTACTGCCCGCACCCCCATCACCCCACCCACCCACCCAGCCCTGAATCCGCTTCTGCGGACTGTCCATTCATTGCCTCCAGTCCCGTAATGGCATTGATGACGATGCCATTTTACGTAGTTTGTCACCCGGCAGAGTGGATCGAAATGCCTGAGGTCTGCTTTTCCCTGAGGATTAAATTAGAAAGGTCGTTGCCCTGCCTGGGACCTTGAGCATCTGCTTGGAAGTGCGGGTGTTCGCTTCGCTTCATTTCGTCGTCCAATTCCGTATGCCGCATAGTGTACAGTGCCGCCCTCTACTGACCGTTCAATTTAAGCCACCGACACACGTGCAGGACAGACTTTTGTGGTTGGTACGCATGGGTGATTCCCTAACTACGTCCTTGATTGTTCTACGACTCTGATTGCACTACGGCCCTGATTGTACTATGGTCATGATTGTACCACGGGGGCCTGGTGTTGCTACGGTCATGATTGCACTGCGGTCATGACTGTACCACGGCCTTGGCGGTACTACAACCCAAAAAGACCGATCTGGGCTCTCAATCATTCATAGACGTCATTGTTGTTATTCAACAGTTACTACCATTAACAGTATTTGAAAGGGGTAATGAATTTGGACCTTTGTCTAGGACATAGAACACGATCGTTTTACTGTGGCCTCTGCTTCGTCGAGCAGTTCGATCGAGGCAGAGTGTCCGCCGATGGCATAAGATCACAAACTGAGACATGAAGACAAGCGATATAGGGACAGCCAGGGGCCAAAGTGGGGTTTGTTGGATGAGGAAGAAATAGACAGCGGCTGAGACTTTGGGAGGTTCTTCACCCAGTGTTTATCTGACCTTGAACCGGTCGATGGGATAGTCTCGGCATGGCAGGCTGGTTCCCGGTGAAAGCGTCGTCCCGGGTCGATACAGAAGCCGCTGCAAACTTTCTCCCTTCCTTTTAGCCCGTCTTGTAGCTTTGCCACGGGGCTAGAATGGAACCCCTGTACATAGCAAGGTCACAGGGGTTTCGGAAGCTTTTAGTGAGAAACTCCTGAACAGGGCTAAGCTCTCTTAGGCTTTCAGATCGTAAAATTTAATGCACGAATGCGTCTCTCTGCCACCCCCCCCCCCCTCCCCATCACCTCAGCCTACTGCATTCTTTGACCGCCAGAGTTGTCAAGACCTGAATGATAAAACAAATTTCAAATAAACTGAATTGGTGTTTAAGCCGATTTTGTGCATACGAGGGCTAAACTGGGCCAAAGAACGTTCGGGGACGGTGAAGGATGAAAAATGCCCTAAAGGGCGAGAAATGTAGGAGTAGTGCGTATATATGGACCGGACGTGACGTCTTAGATACATGACCTCCCCGGCACCCATTAAGCCACCTCTGACTGATAGTGACGTCGCATCGTTGAATGCAAAATAGCATTGATCGGACGATCAAAATTAAATTGAACTCAATTCTAGATTTTCTGTCAACACTCAAAAGTTTACATATGCGCAAAAACACTGTGAATATGGTTCAGCCCAAGTAAATGTCCGATGTCACGCCAACGAGATTGATCTCGAACGGTTGTTCTAAAGGTAACATGTATCAGTTGGGGGCAGGGGTTTCCTGGTGTAGTCGTCATCCAAAGATTTATGTCAACCGTGCGATTTCTTATGCGAAATAATGCAAACGTATAGTAATGCAAACCATTCGTAAGAGTTCTTTCGGAGAGACTCCATTCCGTATTCACTTAACTTCGAAAAAAACATTCAAATTAATTAAGAAAAATGTCCCCATTTCTCTATTGTGTATTATTGTGGAATGTTCAGATATGTTGGCTTAATCTTCAAGTTAAATCACCACAGGGTGCTGTCACTATAGTTATTCGAGTGGTTAAAATAAATTACAAAAGATAAAATAAGTGTATTTTAGAGTCACAATTTCAATATTGAATATTCGCTTGGCTCAATCACACCTATCACAACTGATAATAAACTACATTTATGTTCTTGCTGGGCTGTCTGTCAGTTGACACCCACGATTAAAATCCACAGCATTCCTCTTCCATACACTGTCTCGGGGTGGCAACTCGACAAGGTAAAAGTGCAGGTGGTTTAAATTGCTGACTCGGCCTGAAGTGTTTGCCGTAGTGAAGAGAAATCACTTTTTAGCTCGCAGGGGAAATTACGGCGCAGCCTCTAGCCGGGTCAACGTGTAATAGGGGACATTGGCCTGATGCTCTGCATGCCTAAGTGGTCACTCCGCAGGGACACGTAAACACCCGCTCTGTAACCGTTTAAACGGCTGCACACCATTCGGGCACGGATGGAAGCTGGTGCCGTGTTTTACGACATCAGTGCATGTACTTTGGTCTCTTAATAGTCGATCTAGGGACCTTGGGCTCCACGTTCGCACGACAGGTGATACTCTGAAACTGTTTATTTCGTTCTACCCTGGGAATGTCCCAATAACGGATGTTTTTGTTGCAAGACAGGGATTGTTTGCATCGCCAAGACGGATTAAATGTTTGTCATTCGATTATTTTGAGTTTATTTCCTATAGGAGGCCATCAGGCCCATAGTACATGCAGGGTTACATAAAGATATCGGTGTAACAGGATATATACGATTTCTTTTTCGCTATTTGCTTGATGCAGCCCTTCCGCCTTAAGTAAATAAATCTATAAATTCGGTACGTCTTGCTTTTATGATTGTCTTTTCATTCAAAGGCATGACATTTATCTCCTATCGAATCTAAGCCACTCGAGTATTTACAAAGACGCACCTCTCGGAACATTTACATCCCGTCCGCATTCAACAGCATATCTATGAGCCGAGCATCTGAGCCTTGTCAGATCTATACTTGACTACATTTAACACGTCTATGTGCATTTCAGGTACCAAATGTTGATATGAGGGCTCGATTACTTTCTATTTGTCAATGGCATAGCGAAAATAGTTGTCGTCACCAATGGGGAGTCGGGGGGAGTGGTGAGTTGTCGCTTAGTAACAAGCAGTGGTGAATGCCTAGCTGGCAATGGATGTTTCTAACGACACAGTGCTCTTTTCTAAAAATACAGAGACATCAATCATAAATTTTCGTTTGTGACCAGGATGCCTAAGCGGTAGTCTGTGTCGCGGACTTACGGCGGCCAGCCTGGTAAGTCCGTTAAACCCCAGTGTTAGCATGGCTGCCATTGGCTCAGCGTATCGACTATTCTCATTGGCTGCGCTATTTTTGGATGCGGGGTCGAGGAAACCCCCGTTGTTTACAAGATGGCTGCACAGGGAGGCGTAAAGACTAAATTGGAAGATTCTTTGTTGAAATTAGAGCAAAACATTGTACTTAAGCGCAGCTTAGCTCACTTGAATACAACAACGCGAAAAGAAGAGGATCCCTATGAGTTTTTGAGGCCAAAGCAGAGCGAATGCGTTCGCAAATGTGTGGAGAATGGTTCGGATCTCCTCGCTGTGCTCGCTACAGGAGCGGGGAAGTCCCTCGTTTTCCAGCTGGTACCCATTTACCAATACTTTTACAAGCGTTTCATGCAGGACGACCGAGACAGTATTGGAATATCGCTTGTCATCAGCCATATTGTCACAGCAAAAGGAAATGTTTGGATGCTGCTATTTTGCTTGGGACAAGCGGTAAAACTAAAATAAATACTTTTTATTTTATATTTTAATTAAGACATGACTTATTTTAACAATTATATTATAATATAAATATAAGATATGAAATATCAAAGAGCGTTTATTTCTTTATTGACATTTCTAATTATACACTATAGAAATATGGAGTTTATATAATTATTTAAATTCTTGATTTATCTATTTAGAATTGTAAAAATTATAAGGTCATTTTTAATATTCTGTATCATATATCATTGAACATTAAAATTCAGACAAAAATATAAATGAGCTAATATTATAATGATTTCCTTTTTCAGAATTGAAGAATACAAGTTCGAGTGAATCTTTGACAGATGAAGATGAGGCTGAAAGCACCACTAATAGTCAGAATTCGTTTTTTTTTTTATTTGACCAAGAAATGTAGTACATATCATACAAAACATAGATATACGGATTGGCCAGGAGACTCCCATTAAGACACAGGTAGGTCGCTATCATGGGAGCCAGGAGCATTAGGACATTACTGTAGGTAAAGTATGAAAAATATTGTCTTTTGTATGACACATTCTGTGTCAATTACAGATGAAAGTCAACTTAGTGAAAAAAATGGCAGATCCACAGGGCCACCTACGATTGCTGTTTGCTACAGAAGCTTTTGGAATGGGAGTTGACACCCCTGACATACGAAGGGTCATCCATCTAGGAACACCATGTACACTAGAAAGTAAGTTAACAAAGTATATTTATGCAGTGTGTGAACTAATGAATGAGAGACAAGGAAATAGTTTGCCTTGTTCACAATCATGTGTAGCAAATACAAAAACAAAATGTTTGGCTAAATTTTGAAAAAATCTCTTTGCTAAATTTGCAAAGACTTAATTTCTATCCATTGCTATGATTTTTAAACTGAAATGATAACAAATGTATAGTATATTTTAGGGTCAATTTCGGTATAATTTTTGTGCAGTGATATTAAATAAAAGCTGACTGAATAGCAGGACATTAAGATTGATTTTTTTCATTCACTTTGCCAACCTCCAACATAACTTGTTATTGTTATATTAATGACAAGGGGTTTCTTTTATCATTATCATTGGGTTAAAATTCTGTTTCATGAATTATTTACTGGTATACATGACATGCTCTGACAGATTGTCATTTGTGACTTTTCGAAACACGATGCTTCATTTTCCACAAAAAAAGTGTAGTGTCCATAGACAATGGTAATACTTATATCATATGCAATGGTTTAACTACTATTGTATTTCTTATTGTCAAGCTTTGCCATTTCCTTATGATGACATGAGGAAAGATCAATACAATTCTATAATATTTATCTCCATGTAAGATTTCTGCCCAAATCTGGTTTCATATGTTTAAAAAAGCTAACCTACTATTAATTTTTTTATGCTGGATTTCTCCTTTATCAGTATCATAACATAAGAAAAGTTTAATACATAGATCTCTATAATTTAGAATGAGTCACAGATGTTATAGCGCAGTTGTAGTGTCCATAGACACTACTGTCCTTTCAATGAATCTGGACACATAGGAGCAACATGTCATTATTTTATACTTTTAATTAGCTGTTACTATCAAGGTGGTTTAGATGAGCAAGTGATGTACTGTATAGTTAAGAGGATTTTACCACCAAATAAAGAGAAAACGTGTAATTTGTAGGTAGTGAATATCACTTTCCTTCATAGGTCCTGCTAATGCTATGATGAGTACATAATATATGACATTAAATTTGTAAGCTTTACAAATATTTGAAGATGATGATAATGAGTAAAGGTATCATTGATATACATATCATCTTGTGGTCATAGTGTTTGTTACATTAGCACACTTCATGTGTAGTGTCCATACACAATAAATGAGGTAATCTATTTATAGGGCTGCTGCAGCAGAAATGCTCCATTATGTGCTGAGAAATTTGTACTTAATATCCTGGAGATAAAAGAGTATTGTTTTATTTATAAAATAAAGCTCTTGCAATACTTTTCAAAATTTACTTGGTACACCTGATGGTGAACAAGGCGATTGTCAAGCTTGTAGAACTTATTTTATATGGAAAAGTGTTCTCTATAATATAATTTGTGGGTAAGTTAATTTAATAACTAGACTCCTGTCTGCAAAGTGAAGTCACTTTTTATGATGTTTCATGATTGGAAGAGTGTTCTCTAAAGGCTGTCAATGAAATCACATAATTATTATCGGGCAGGTCCCTCATCTAAGGTTACCCTATGCACACCATTTTCTGTCGATTCAAAGTTTGTAATGATACAATTTCCTCTTCAATCCACAGCATATTCTCAAGAAACCGGGCGTGCTGGCCGAGACAAGGGGGCTGCGCGGGCAGTCATGTTCTTCAACAACGAAGACATTGGGCGATCCAATGTCACACAAGAGATAAAGGAATATTGTCTTCTCGATACCTGCCGGAGAAAGTTCTTGTGTGAACACTTTGGGATGACATTGACCAGTCCTGGTGATCATAGCTGCTGTGACAATTGTGAAAGGAAATGTCAGTGTGAAATGTGTCGGTGCAACGTAGAAGAAACAACTGCATCGACACAGCCTCCCGCACACGACAAAAATGTGGAAGACAAAATAGTGTCATCCTTGTTACAGTATTTTGGAGCAGTGAACTCTATTGTACAGAAAGATTGTGAAATGGATGCCGCTTTCCAAACGAGACTGACGCTGAGTTTGCATTGCAAACATTGCAGCAAAGTCGGAATATCTGACAGATAAGGAAACAGTGTCAAAGGAGTATCCGCAGGTCAAGGACGAATATATTGTCGTCATATTCGCCCTGCTGAGTGTCTTTAAGAAGTAAAACCTGCCACACGGACTGGTTTTACTATACATCTACGACCAAGCTGCTAATGTCTGCGCGATGAAGTCATTTTGCTTTTTTTGGCTTATAAATGCAGATACTGTTAAAGACGGCTAGGCTAAATAACGCTAACGGCCTTCCTGGTATCTTAATCTGCTAGAGCTCGCGTCTTGGCTGCTTTGTCTGTACGTTTAATTTGTAAGTTTTATTGTTATACTTAAAACTGCGGATACTGTTGGTGTCATCAGCAAGAAGTCTGGTCTTTCAGTTCATGTCTTTGTGCCTTTTAGTACTATTCATACGGGTAATGTCTGTCAAGTGCGAGTTGAATAAAACCAGGCCATTTTCCATCAGTGTCACGGTTATAATCATTTAATAATAAACGCAAGTAAAAGAGCAGGTAAAAACGTAATACAACTTTCATATCGTCCAAACACTCTGCTTCAAGCACAACATAACTGTTCACGGCACCTTACGACCAGAGACTACACAATGGACCAAACTACATCCATTTGCTGACTAAAACTCGGGCAAAAACAGTACCCGCAAAATATACCGTAAAAGAACTTAATTGCAGTTAAACATCCTGTTCATTAAAATACTCTAGAATAAGATTTGCCGTGTGAAGAGCCGGCAAATATAAACGCATAAAACTACATCTATTTGTTAATAAAAACTGAATAGACTCTCATATATCATTTCCAGAGAACCACTCTGAACAGCTTCCATCGTTCCTTTTCAGTGAGGGAAGCTGATAGTTTGGTGGCTTGTTGTTGAATAAGCCCCTTTACCACAGCACTAGGGACTGATGCTGTCTCTGTCTCTGTCTCTCTCTCTGGTAATTCTGGTGCGCTCTGCTCCTCTTCTTAGAATAATGCTACACGAGTTGACTTCGGCCTAACATCAATCGGGACACTCACTTGGGTCACAGTTTTCAAAGGTGGCCTACTAAGAGGGCTTAACCCACACCGCTTGATGGATACCTTACGTAAAGTCTCCTTACAACCATCTTGAAAGTATTTGACTTTTTTGTCAAGGTTAATCACTTTGGCCTCACATGACTTACATATGTGGCCTTCAATGACCCGAATTAAGCCATATTTTTCTAATAGTTCGGGAAGTGCTTTTCTTCTCCCTGCCTCAGAATGAATTTTTCTTGGCTGACCTCCAGTATTATAGCAAACGACACATTCTGTTCCTTTCACTTTGATTGGTGTTATTGGCTGATTCATCAATCTGAAACACAATTTCACTACATAAGAAGACATATATGAAGAATGCATTAATTACTTATACCACAGAAGGCATTTATGTACTGTTCATCTAATTTAGTTGCAAAGGATTTGTATAAAATTACATATTCATATAGGAATGCATTAGCAACTATAATTAACATATAATAAAATAGAAATTAATACAAAGAAGCTCCTCATATCTATGTATGTGTCATTACATTGAAATATTACATTTGCAACGTTAATTGGTATAAGGTAAAACCAGAAGATTAAAAATATACTATTGCATAGCAAGGTACGTAGACCTTATAAACTGATGAATATAGATCTAGATCTAAAAAAAAATTGATTAACATCATCCACAGATATCATTAATCCTATACTGTATTTATATTTGATATATGATCATATATACAAAGTATAGGGTAATCACAGGGCAACTAATTGACCATGTATGCTTCATCATTCACTTGAGATTCAAAAATAATCGGGAGCAAACAGGGACATTTGATTTTTAAATTCTAAAAAATCAAACTTAATTTTTATTTAGTCTGGCATCCTACATTAATTAAAACACTTATTTGAACTAAAGCCAGCTAAAGGTAGAACTGCCACTCTAAATCGACCCTTTCTAAATATAAATGGGTTATGGTTTGCTTGCTTGTGGGGCCGAAACAATCCATATAATGTCTACCATGGTATACCATAGTTTACTATGGTACTGAGACCTAATTTACCCTGGTATGCCCATGGTACATGGTTAGTACCATGGTACTTGGCATTGATGTACCATGGTACATAGTGCGTATACCATGACATGCAGTCATAGACTTGTCAGTGTGTTTTTGAACAGATGATCCATATTCAGCTTACTTTCAAAGACCTTATTTCTATGAACTTGTTTTCATAATAATTTGTTGCAAAAATAATGCCTCACTAATCAATGTTATACATTGAGCAAAGTGTACAAGCTGAAGCAGGTCTGGATCCAGGGAAAAAATTCATCCAAGCGACCCCCCGCCCCCCCCCCCCCCCCCCCCCCACCCCTTCAAACTTGCCTGGCACTCGCCCAAAAGCGAACGCAAAGGCAATGCCAATGGGCCAATGCGACTTCCAGAACGTCATGCATCACCACTTTCCTTTCTTTGTTCAGCGATTTAACCTGTCAACAACTTATGACATCTACATTTTCAAACAGCAACCACATGACGTTATTTGAACACTGTTGGAGCACTAATACAAATCAAAATGGTCAGTTTTATACAAATATTACTCACCGAGTTCACTTTGACCGCTCTCCGTCCGCCATCTTACTTCGGGATTTCTTTGTGACGCGGTGTGACGTCACCGTCCAGTTTTCACTACAGACAATGGTGGCCTTTTACAGACGTACTCTGGGCGGCTGTGTGAGAGACTAGCCTAAGCGGCAACCCCGGTGTGGGGTGTGTGGTGGGGGTGGTGAAGGTAATGATGACGATGTTCGGCGGCCCTGGGGGCCAGGCGGGGTGACGGGGGGAGTAATGCCGTCCAACCGTTAGAAGAGATTATACCATTACGTTTTATATGAAGGCACCATATTAATAAGGCTTATGTTCCTCTCCTGCAGCTTAATTGTCTGTCCCGCAGATCGGCTCGCTTAGCATTGCTGATGGAATGTATTTCTGCATTACGGAGGGACGTTGGGAGGTTTCACGATGTTGCTCTGTTCCGTTCTACTCACCCAGGGATCGAGACGGCAATAATTAAAAAAAGACAAAATGACTGCGGCAAGTGGTTCTGGCCCGGCTGTGGCGGGCTTGTGGTTGTGGTGCGGCTGTGGCGGGCTTGTGATTGTGGCGCTGCTGTGGCGGGTTTGTGGTTGTGGCGCGGCTGTGGTGGGCTTATGGTTGTGGCGCGGCTGTGGCGGGCTTGTGGTTATGGCGCGGCTACGGCGGGCTTGTGGTTGTGGCGCGACTGTGGCGGGCTTGTGGTTGAGGCACGGCTGTGCGGGCTTGTGGTTGTGGCACGGTTGTGGCGCGGCTGCGGCGCGCTTGTGGTTGTGGCACGGCTGTGGCGGGCTTGTGGTTGTGGTGCGGCCGTGGCGGGCTTGTGGTTGTGGCACGGCTGTGGCGGGCTTGTGGTTGTGGTGCGGCCGTGGCGGGCTTGTGGCCATGGCGCGGCTGTGGCGGGATTGTCGTCCACCCATATCCATGTCGGTCAAGCAATTACTCCAACAGTCGAGCAAGTGACTAGGTTGTTGGCCGCCCCCGCAACATCATCCATCTGCCTGTCATTCCATCCCCGGGTTGGTACGCATTGGACCGAAATTGTGATCTCTGCACCTCGCTTGACTGCGCATGCTCGACTAAAAAAATCTCTCTCCTGAAGTTTTTTTCAAGGCGGTGACTGGGCATTCATTCAAATACCGAGATAATCAGACTAATTATGTATACCAAAACACTATTTTTTGACATCAAGAAATGGTAATTCTATTTTTTGATATCAAGAAATGACAAACAAATTTACTGATATCAAAAATTAGGCAATAAATGTTAGGACAAGCAGCCATATAAACGCCTCTCTTTGTATCAATTCAAAGGCTGGCCGACAGACAGGACAGGAGCGCAGCGCCGCCGGTTGCTGGCGTAAAGAGACATTCTCCATAGTGCTGTCTCTGATGGCGACACTAGGAGTCGCCGACTGACTAATGAGGCTTTCACCGGAGTCTGGCCTTACAGCAAAGGGGGAGTCAACGGTGTGATTGTCAGCCGACTCCCCTTCTGTCTCTGTTATTGTCACTGTCTCAGTCGTTCATTGTAAATCCTTCTCTCTGTCATTCCGTGTCTCACTCTGTCTCAGTCTGCCTGTCTCTGTCTCTCTCACTCTGTCTCACTGTCAATCTGTCTCACTGTCTCACCGTCTGCCTGTCTCACCCTGTCTGTCTCACTGTCTCACCGTCTGCCTGTCTCACCCTGTCTGTCTCGCTGTCTCACCGTCTGCTTGTCTCTCTCTCTCTCTCTCTGCCTGTCTCTATCACCCTGTCACTCTCTCTATCTCATTCGCTCACTGCAGCACTGTCCCTGTCTCATGGTCACTGTATCTGTCATTGTCTCTCTGTTTGTGTTAGTTTCGTTTTCACACACTGCCTCTCTCTTGTTCTTTCTCTCTCTCTGACACTCTCGATCGCTCGCAATATCTAAGTCTGATCACCCACTCACTGTCTCACTGTTCGGGCGCCTCGCACGTTTCTGTCTGTCTCGGTCTCACATTCCCTCTCAACTACTTTATCTCATACACCCACACCCTCCTTCCATTGTTCCTGCTTTAAACAACAACTAATGTCACAGCGCCCCCTAGGGGCAGTCACACGTGTACTGGCATTCTCTTCACCACTTTACGTCCTTAGAGCCGTCTTTCATATGACCTTGGCCTCACGTCACAGACGGACTTGAGACAGACGCCTCTGCGTCCAACCAATGACCTTATAATTAAGTTACCTTCTGACTGTTGACCTTGTACCCCAGTGGGAAGTGAACAATGGGCGGCTTGCGACAGCCCTCCGGCATTCACCACGCCATCCGTTAAAAATATCACAAGATATGCGAACTGAAAGCCAGTAAAAGCGTTAGTATAATCGTTAGGTTTGGTAATGTTTTGGTCCAGAAAACAAAAAAGACAAGACGCGTTTTAGAGAACAAAGGGTTCGCAATCCTGTCCCCAGTAAATTCGAACGCCGCGCCATTATCGTTAGCATCGTAAGTCAACAACTAAAAATTTAAGAATTTTATCTATCTGACACGCGTGCGTAGACTATAAACTGCGGTTATTTATAATGTGTTGTCTGTGGACAAAGTTTGTAAGCAACAACCTTGTGGTCACATACAATTTTAATCTTGCTCTCTGTTTGGCTAGCGCCAGCCCCTCTCGCCAGTAGGGCTGCGCCCCGGAAATAAGCGACAAGCGCTCATTCCAACAATGTATTGCGACCTACTTGCTAATAATTTGCGCTTTGGAGGGTTGACGCATAGCAAATAAGCACAATGATCAGTACTAGGACGACGAGTGCAACAAGTAGAATGGTGGAAAGCCGGGTGTGACAAGGTAGAATGGTGGGACGCCGGGTGTAATCGTGTAGAATGGTGAGACGTCGGGTGTCAGAAGTTAGGATGGTGGGACGCCGGGTGTAACAAGATAGAGTGGCGGGACCCCGGGTGTCAGAGGGTAGAATGGTGGGACGCCGGGTGTCAGAGGCTAGAATGGTGGGACGTCGGGTGTCAGAATGTAGAATGGTGGGACGCTGGGTGTCAGAAGGTAGAATGGTGGGACGCCGGGTGTCGGAAGCTAGAATGGTGGGACGTCGGGTGTCAGAATGTAGAATAGTGAGACGCTGGGTGTCAGAAGCTAGAATGGTGGGACATCGGGTGTCAGAATGTAGAATAGTGAGACGCCGGGTGTAATAAGGTAGAATGGTGGGACGTCGGGTGTCAGAATGTAGAATAGTGAGACGCTGGGTGTCAGAAGCTAGAATGGTGGGACGTCGGGTGTCAGAATGTAGAATGGTGAGACGCCGGGTGTAATAAGGTAGAATGGTGGGAAGCCGGGTGTCAAAAGTTAGAATGGTGGGACGCCGGGTGTAACAATGTAGAATGGTAGGGCGCTGGGTGTACCACGGGACGGGCGGAGGTTTACACTATGAAAAATATATACAAAATACATGCAATGGCATCGTTTGGCAGCAATAGGCCCCAATGAAGTTGCCCTCGGATCTAGGTAGCAAGCTTTGGCGGTCTTGCTATTCTTCAGGGGCCGTATTCATGATCGCCACTTTGGCCACGCCACTAGACTTAGCGTTAAGCGGAAGATTTGTCGAACGATTTGCGGGTTCAAAATACATAAGTAGTCACACAGGGATGGGATTTTCTGAGTTTAGAAAGTGCTAAAATTATTTTGAAGACGATTTCTTAATCATGAGCACCACCGCAACGAGGTGGTGAGGCTAAGACGAAAATACATATTTCACTTACGGAGGGGGGGGGGGTTGGAGGGTAAACGTGCAATCACTCATGGCTGAACAGGGTCATGGGTCCTCCTGTAAAGTTACCTGGTTTACCACGGGAAGTGGTCTGAGCATTGAGAACGCCAAAGCCTCCAGTGGCGACACCACGTGTCAGCGGATAACGTTGGATGGACGTTCATACCGCAGTCCATGGAGTTCTTTACTCCTGATGCGGGACCAAAAGGTCTAAACGTATTGTAGTAACACGGATGGAAAATATCTATGAAAATCCCTTCCTTCCCCAATAAGCATAATAAGCATAATTAGCACTGGTATACATTACACTTTTTTGAAAACAAAAATATATTTATTGTGGGCAAAAGCGTCACTTATAATGATTATTTTTAATATGAACAATAATGTTTCCACGTAGTCCCATGGTGTAGGAAGATCACGTTTCACACTCGCCCGTGCGACGTCTCTGGCTTACCTACGTCATTCTCTCGCGTCTCTGGCTTACCTACGTCATTCTCTCGCGTCTCTGGCTTAGCTACGTCATTCTCTCGCGTCTCTGGCTTACCTACGTCATTCTCTCGCGTCTCTGGCTTACCTACGTCATTCTCTCGCGTCTCTGGCTTACCTACGTCATTCTCTCGCGTCTCTGGCTTACCTACGTCATTCTCTCGCGTCTCTGGCTTACCTACGTCATTCTCTCGCGTCTCTGGCTTACCTACGTCATTCTCTCGCGTCTCTGGCTTACCTACGTCATTCTCTCGCGTCTCTGGCTTAGCTACGTCATTCTCTCGCGTCTCTGGCTCACCTACGTCATTCTCTCGCGTCTCTGGCTTACCTACGTCATTCTCTCGCGTCTCTGGCTTACCTACGTCATTCTCTCGCGTCTCTGGCTTAGCTACGTCATTCTCTCGCGTCTCTGGCTTACCTACGTCATTGTCTCGCGTCTCTGGCTTACCTACGTCATTCTCTCGCGTCTCTGGCTTACCTACGTCATTCTCTCGCGTCTCTGGCTTACCTACATCATTCTCTTGCTTCTCTGACTTACCTACATCATTCTCTTGCTTCTCTGGCTTATCTACGTCATTCTTGTTTCAATCAATAGCAGGTGCCTTTAATTAGATACGATACATATATCATATAGACTAGCTCGTGTGCTCCATGATAAGACTCTGGCATCGATACCACAAGCCGCGGTAAACCTGCTGAAATAGCCATTTACAATTTACAGAAAAATACCCGAAAAAATGCTATTTTCCTTTCTAATTGACTTTAAAATTTATTGAACATGTAACAATTTGTTTTTAAATATCCTTTTTTTTATATATGCAGGTTGCATGAACATGGGGAGTTCTCGGTTTAATTCTTCGTAACCTGGGAATAAAGAAATTTATTCGTCGTGATCTATGAACTTGACCCCACCCCCTTTAAAACTATGAGGCCGGTCTAAAAAGAAGGTACACGTGGACTATCACCCAAAGCAGAAACCCCGACGCTCGTTCGTAACCCGTCATTTGGGTGGTTTGGCGTATGTCACAGCCTAATTTTTCTACGGACCGGATCCGTCCAGCAGGTAAAAGCACGCAATGCCAAAACTAAAACAAACAAAAATGCGACGCATGATAAAACATTATTAGGTCAAATAACATTTATTCACTACATCCCATCCATAGAGAACAGCGTAAGATAGATACATACGAGACCCAATTCGGCGACCTGTACCCGTACTCGATGGTTGCAGGTGGCGCTATTCGCCTCTTTGTTTGAAAGCAAGTGCGATGAGGGCCAATGACTGGCATCACAAAGTATGCGTTCAGCAGTGATCGTATTATCGTGAGCCCATTAAATATGGTGCCCTTTATAACGTGGTTGAAGAGTCGACTGTATGGGCATCCAACCGATCAATTGTGCTGCCATTAAGTTGCACCAGGAAAATAAAAGCCGGTCAAAGGGGGTGCATTACTGACGATAACCGTGTGTATTTGTGGTTTATTATCGTGGCAGCGTGTCGTCTGTTTTCAAAACGAGGGTGGGGAGGGGGGAAGGGGTGACACCTAGTGAATTAACTGGTGACGCATGCGGAGATTGCAAGCGACAAGGCGAGTGATCGGTGAAAGGCAAAACATTACACAATTTATCGTTATTAGTTTTACGCCCACGCTTATGGCACAGAGATGTGATGTCTCGTCATTAGCGTATTTATGGTCTTTTTCCATCTGTCTGTCTGACGTCATGGCCGATACAAGCCTGCGTTCAGGGTTTGCATGCCGAGAATACATCTAACTGGTTTATTATACCAACCATCTACCACCCTGTTCATAACAAATAACTAATTATCAAAAGTGTATTATAAAACATATGCAAAGAGACACATACATATGGTCTCGATATTTTTATGATAAAACACTGTCATTAGATCGTTAGTCATCACGGCATAGATAAGTAACGTTGCACAGGTAAATTCATAGACGCCGTGAGAAAAAATTACAATGTATTACATATACATGACATTATCGTTGGCATCCGTCCGTCTGCACAAGACGATAGATTTGCAGCTTTTGTTTTGGTTTAAAGTCCATCTCTTATGTCCTATGTTACTTTACATATGTTTGATCCATTTGCAGTATATTAACGAAATTCCATACGCACTGAATTTATTCGCCACTAATATTAACAATATTAGCCATTTTATCACAGACCTACCAAAAAAAGTAGAAGATATACAGGGGCAAGTTTTTCATTGATTCTTGACGTCACAAGATGAACCGGTTTCGTTGCGCAATACGGAAAACGCGACTTTTGAGCATGGCGTCTATAGGGGGGCCACCGTCCTTCCGCATCGATCGGGATGCAGCTATGCCAGCACGATTATTTGGAATTAATCATAGTGAGGGTGAAGAAGAACAAGTGGAGGTATTCGCGCAACCGGAGCATTTGTTCTGCCGCCGTACGTATCGCTTCGAGCCATCTCGACTGGAGAATTCTAAGGAACAGTAAAAGTTGAAAGCCTCAAAACGCCCTTCGCAAAACAGTAGTGCGAACGCCTCATTCATAAAAAGTGATGCTTATTATATCATGGGATCTAGATCAATAACCTGCAAATATGTCTTGTAATCAAATAAAATATTAATTGGGCGACTTGCAGACAAATTGGTGAAAGCTACTTAGTTATTTGTCCCAACCGGACACCATAACGTTCGGGTTTCCACGAGTATTACTATAAGAATAACGTGATGAATCATATGACCAGATTAGTGCGTTGCGTGCGTTTTAGGCTAGGCCGATAAATGCCGCCCTTCCTCCCTTCTGATGTGCATAAAGAACTTCTTTTAGTACATACATTTAACCCTGGATCTAGATTGCATGTCTACGATTGGACGGACATCCCCGAGACGGCCCGTCCCCTACTGTAGCCTAGTCTATTTTTGGGAGGAAACGTAGCCCGTAGGCTGGCAACACACTGGCAGCAGTGGCAGTGGCCACTGCATCTATTTGTTTCAGTAACAGTCTGTGAGTCATTGTCACCAATGTTGCTCTAACCAACAAGACCACACCTCTAATGTCATCAGGTCATAGATCTAGGTCTATCTAGATCCACATGTTGCAAATATTCATCATGAGTTAATGTTAACCGAAATGAACATCTAAGTTAGAGCTTCCCTGCCGCACGTACATTCATTCAAACATCGCGGGCAGTCGAAGCGAGCGAGGCGCACTCAAACCGGTTCATCTTGTGACGTCACAGATCTCTACTCTGGGCGGGGGTTTGGAAATGGATCGTTCGCTGCTTGAATTTATTTTGGTGACTTTAGATATTAATATTTATAGCATAAGAGACATTGTAAAATAATTGCATCTGATAAATGGCTTTAGTAACCACTGGGAAATGTATATTTGGAAGTGGTTTAGTAACAAATACCCCCCCAAGAGATGGACTTTAAGTAGTAAGATTTGTTTCGCAGCATTGCACTTATGACTAAAAAGGCCTATCTGTGACCGACAGAGCTTAGCGCAATCGTCACATCGATAACCTCACTGGACGCCTAGATTCGCGTTTCAAATCCAGTTTCTCAAACCAGAGCCCGCCGTGGTGGGACATTTCCTCTCGCACGAGACGCACCCATCCCCTCTTTTGGGACGCTAGATCCTCCCAAACATTCGAATCGATGATGAAAACACGCTTGCAACATCCTTAAACCTGAGCTTTGGCCGTCCCGTTGACCTTTTGCCGGCGGCGGGCTCGCCGTAGATCCTTTGGAATGCGTTAATTTTACCTACGATGTACGTTCCCAGCCAACGATGAAGTCTTTGTTTTACAGGAGCAAGAATGTTTGGTAGGCTGGCCCTGGCTTACACTTCAGTATTTGTTACCTTGTCTTGCCAAGATACGCCTAAAATGTTTCACAAGGAACGAAAATGTAAATCGTTCAATTTCCTTTCTAATATATACATATACAAGTACATATATATATACGTACTTGTACATTATATATATATTACTTCACATTTACATATATATATATATATTATGTATATTTTCCATTACACATATACATGGTGACATTTATTGACATTTATTTATCGCAATTATTTCTTCCTAATCAAACAAATTTGATGTTCACGTTGACAAAATATATAATATTACTCCATCGAAGGCTGAAAAGCAGATGATACCAAACTATAATATTGCATTCAGCGCTCTTTACAATCGGACAGTCGAAAATACGGATTTAACGCGGCACCGGAACATAGAATCTGAAACAAATATGTGCACTATATCTTGGCATTCTTTAGCCTGGAATGGCTTTGCACGGCGTCTATGCATACATGATGAAGCCGCCTCCATACCCTGTGCTGTGGCCGCACAACAGCCTCGTTTTGGCCATTAATCACGTTACATGACCAACGCCCATGTCTATATCTGAAGTCGGATCAGGCGAGACACGGAAGCCAGGCATCTTTCAACGTCGAATTAGTTACTGAGCTCACCCCGTTTCCCGTGCAAGCGGGGGACTTCCTGACCAGACGTACGGAATGGACTGTCCGGGGTAAGGTAGATTTATCACACCTGAGCGACACCTAGTGTAGGGTGTCTGCAACTCCAGATTAGGGTTGCTAGAGAAAGGGGACCGACCAAAGATATACATATATCTAACCATTTTTATATCTCTATATATTTTAAGGGAGACTAAGAGAGGCACACTAAAGGAGACAGCGAGAGAAGCCCGAACCCTAAAAACATGGAAATATTGTAACTTGTGGGTTTCTTTTTTTGTTTTTTTTCGATTCTAAGTAACTGGTAAATGCACTTCATAGACAACCAGACACACTAATTGACAAACAATGTTTCTCGGTCACGAACTAGATACACCGAAAAACTGTCGCTTCAAACAAACTTTCGCTGTTTAAAAAGAGTCAAATCCTAAACTCTGAAATGCTCTCATCTGGACAAAATGACTGAAACCTTATCTTTAAGAGCCCCATGGCAAAAGAAATTCTTGAATCCTGATGGTCATGCTAATAAGTGCAAAAAGACACCAAGGCGGGTCGTTTATCTTGATGTAAATCATGTGCGAAAGCTGGGGAAAAAACGGAGAGACAGGTGAGGCAGGCAGACATGACATGCGCTGGGTGTTTCCGACGCACCAGTCCTCACCGACCGGAGCTATCAGGTGGACAAGTCAGGTAGGCATCTGAAGCCAGATCATTTCTTTGAACCATTCAAGAAGTTTTACTAGCCAAATTCATGTCAGTATCCATAATTGGTACATTATATAGCCTGATCAGTACAAGAATAATCTTCGGCACTTAAATTAAAATTGTCATCAATTCATTGTAAATATCTACACTCTCCTAGCTGCTCATTCTCTCGCAGGAGAACAAGTTACAGATTTCTGGTAGAATCTTTTATTGATGTCTTTATTGCAGAGACAAGCTAGGCTATTGTCAGACTGATACAGGTGGAGGCGCGGAACAGTGGGGTTTTGTGTAACTCGTTGGTGATGTGTTTTGACATTTAAACTCAAGACATAGAACGCTAACTATGCTGTAATAACACTTACAATTCTTAAAGAGTTGACAGATCGAACAAAGCATTCAACTCAGTTCTACGAAACAATCTCAAATTCGCCATGCAGAGAGGAAATTTCGTGTTAATTGGCCAGCGATGTGTCACTTACATTTCGTAAAGAGTATTACTTTTTGGTAACTAGAGTAAATCAGATAGACCCTACATTCAGCCTCGTGTGTCTATCATGGCATATAATGGACGCTAAAGCGGTTTAGGTTTGACCCAAATCCGGGACACCCTCATCCCACATTATCACCCGTCGCCTGATTGGCTGCATCGTGTGCAAATCTTGTATCGGGGAATTGGTGACCCACAGGAGTAGGCCGCAAACGAAACTACACGCCCTTGCTTCCACCCGGAGCGTCCAACCTCAATGCCTGTCAAGTCGCGAGGTCGTTTTCATGCGCATCAGTCAGGGATGGTACGTAAAGCTGGGGGTATTTCTGTCAGTCCAGACCTTGTTGGATGGTCATGGTGGTGGTGGTGGCCAGAGGGTGGGGAACAAGGGGAGAAAGGGTGACCGCGTTAGGCCATTTGAGGACGGACTGGGCTCACGCAGACACTCATCCAGCCTGCCCCGGTGACACAATAGACACATCGCTGGCCTAACATGCATATCTCCTCACCAACAACTGCTGAGTGTGAGTGGTGGTCAAAGCTAGTCCACATCCCGCATCCATCACGGCTGCTCCAACTAGGTTCTGCTGACGTTTGACTGGAAAAGAGTTTCTCTCATTTCCCTTTCTAACAAGCGCTGGCCCTCGAGTTTCAATGCGTAGCGTCTAAACGACAGCTCGCGCGGTGACGGGAGCAGACGACATTTGAGCGTTTTTTCATACACGTAGCGCGCAAAGAGATCTCGTGGGCCGCGTGGGTGGTGGTGATGTCACGGACGAAATGCAATCTCAATATCTCACGAATGACGGAGGCGGAACGCCACCCTTTCCATTGTGGCTGGTTGATCCACTGGGTAATCACTCATGTTACGCGAACGACACTCAACTAGAATAATCTAGCGAGATTAATACCAAAAATTGCAATTCTATTGTCTGGGTTGCCCTAGCGAAATGTGGGTGTCCATAACGGCGGATGAGAATGAGAAATTATGTTTCTGCTTTTCTTCTCTTCGCTCGTTCCCGTTGCAAATGTCCTAGTGTCTTCCGTCCCTGAAGTAGCCTAATAAACAAAAACGAAATTATTAGTTATTAGATTGGTGCTTTAGGCCGCATTTGTGCAAACTAAATTGAGTCAACGGCCAAGAATCTCCTGCAGTCGAGAACGCGACCGACCGCTCGTACACGGCAGCTAAATAGATAGCCAAGTTGTCAGCGTGATGTCACTGTGTCTCAGGGGTCTGGATGCGAGGGTCCAGTGTCGATTTTTCAATATTCAATATTCTCGAATTTCGATTTTTCACGACGTTCCGTGTCGCATTTTGGCTTTCAGTTCAGTGTCGTTTTCTACAATGCGACTATCTGTGTCGATGTCGCTTTTTCAGATCCCCGGTGTCGGAATTTGGGGGTCAATATCAAATGTAGATTTTTCAAATATACCTGTGTCGCGTGTCGCCATTTACCCCTTATAAACCCCTCGCCTTTTTTTCCGCAGTTATCCGTTTACTAGATCAAACCTAAAGGCTATGTCGACTAAGCTACGCATTACGTTCCAAAATGCTAGTGGCTGTGCGTGTGTATGGCGGGGTGGGGAGTGTATTGGGTGGAAAACACACCGGTGATATTGCGACCATCTATGTCTGAATGACAATAATGACCTTGGGTCGAGTCTTCCTACAGCGGCTCCATGGTAGCATGATATACGATACAATGATGACTCCTATAGCGTGGGCGTCCATTTGTCATTCATTGAGCAGAGTGAAGGAGAGAGCAAGGCTATGCCCCCTGCAGGCCATGCCCCCTGTAGGCCATGCCCCCGGAAGGTATTGCCCCCTGACAGCGGGGCACTAGCCGTGGGGTCACCTAGCTGGTCGTTCTACTGCCCCGCCTCACGTCCATCACTGGTATCCTGAGCTCATATTTTATAGATAAGGCAGGGGCGGGAACCCTCTACATGATCAGGACCACCTATGTGTCACAGACTACAGCGAGCGGATTACTGTGTTTAGCAAAACTCCGTTTACTATGGTTTGCCCTTTGATATCGCATTATTATACACACTTGATCTTGGCTAAATTGACTGCCATGGAGTTTATATTGGGGTTTATTTAGATAGCAACTGCCTGACAAACAATGCTCAATAAAGGATACTATACGTATACCTCCACATTTATAAATCCGACTTAGATATTAAGTACTTTCTATATATACAACACGTTGCTATAAACGGACAGGCATAACATAACAATTTCGACTCATTAATTAATATCAGCGACATTCGGTTTCTGGTTATTGTACCGCGCATCAGTGATCCTTGACGCATTCTACGGGGAGACATCACCAGTATAATAATAAAGCAAATGGCAGGATATAGCCTTACAGGCTGAAAGTGCCGTTAAAACCCAATCAAATAAAATATTAAAGCAAGTGTTACCTCACACGAGAGGGCGTAACTGCATATACATATATAACATTGTTCCTTAGCACAGTCGTGATACAGAGTTACGTAAGTATATGTGATGTTCTGAGTGGCCAGTCATATAACTGCCACTGTTATGAATATATATATGCCTTCGGCCGTTCGGGATATTACAGTGCACTCCAATAATTACCGTTCCCCCAATTATCCTGTTTATTGCAGACACGCTGTCGGGCGAAAATAAATTGCTTTAATATCCCAATGATATTTGTTACGCACGTTTTTCCCCCCATCAATAAGCTACCTGTGGCACTAACTGTTTCTTGGTTTCGTATTTTAATTAAGACACAAAACTTCCCGCTAATTTGTTTATATATCTTCACTTACCTGATCGCAAATCCATCAACGTCCCCGCAATATATGCGTTTTCATTACCTCAAAACACCGAGCGACAATTTTTTTTTTCGAATGATGAATTTCTCCCCATGTTGAACAATGCCGAAACTACTTAAAACATGGCGAATGACACATCGCCCTAAAATGTAGGCATCTGGGCTTGTTTGATCGATCTGGAATGAGAAGATACATCAATCTTGTTGCGTCTGTCTTTTCCCAATAAGGCCATCAATACGATGGCAGTTTTGCCATTGAGTTTGACAGGGGGAAGGGGAGTATAAAACTGAACAACTCATGAACATCTTTATTTTGTGGCTTTTTTCACATAATAAGCCATGGATGGCTTGAGGAAATTGCGTATGTGCGCAGTGGGGGGGGAGGGGGCTCGAGGGGAGGGAGAAGGGGCGTGGATTGAGGCGGAAGGAAGGCGTGGAGGAGTGGGGAGGGGAGGAGTGGAGGAGGGGAAAGGATGGCGTGGAGGAGGGGCCAATTAAGTAACTGCCGCCGAGTCCCCATGGTATGAAGTAGGTGGAGGGGTAACCCAACGCTCTGTCAAACACAAAAACGTTTAAACGAGCTGGCGATGCGAGGATGCAAGGAACTATCTTACTGGCTTCACCGCTGGATTCTTTGCATCTAGACCGGTTCTCGGCTTCAAACCATTTGCCAAAATTGGTCTTCAATATGGTCGGGGTTGTATGATAATAAGGCAGCAAATAACAGTAGTCGCCTTCAAGCCCAAGACGTGATGATAACTACGAGGTGCGAATATCGATTTTAATTGCCCCCCCCCCCTGATTAATTCCCACGTGGCAGAAACATACATACCGCTAGTGCCACCTGACTTGCGGACTTGTCACAAGATCGTTTGGTCCACGATGTCGAGTAGCTAGCATTGCTATCTGTCCGCGAGGGTTTCCACGAAATGTTTTCAATGGTGATACAGCAACGGTAGAGAAAAAGAGAAAAATAGCTTAATTATATTCAAAGAAGGTCAAGTTTTCTTTCCTTCTCCAAGATATTAGACAGGCCTTTGGGCACTGTGTTGTCTTTAATGACCTGTTCCGAGAAGCAATGATGGTTTCGTGATGGATGGTATGGGGAACGACTAATTATTCATTGTTATACTAAAGGAGGAAGTTCTTCACACGAAAGCATATTTTTAAATAGGTGCCCGGTGGCACCGTTCGATGGTGTGATGCTAGCTCTTCACAGACGCATCCAGACAAACCTGTACATCTATTAATCAAGAAATATGTTACCAATCATTGTCCCTCTCCCTCTATTGATCAAGACAAACGTTGCCAATCATTGCCCCTCTCACTCTATTGATAAGAACCAACGTTACCAATCATTGCCCCTCTCCCTCCATTGATCCAAACAAACGTTACCATTAATTGTCCCTTTCCCTCTATTGATCAAGAAAAACGTTGCCAATCATTGCCCCTCTCCCTCTATTGATCAAGACAAACGTTACCAATCATTGCCCCTCTCCCTCTATTGATCAAGACAAACGTTGCCAATCATTGCCCCTCTCCCTCTATTGATAAGGACAAACGTTACCAATCATTGGCCCTCTCCCTCGATTGATCCAAACAAACGTTACCATTAATTGTCCCCCTCCCTCTATTGATCAAGACAAACGTTGCCAATCATTGCCTCTCTCCCTCTATTGATCAAGACAAACGTTACCAAGCATTGCCCCTCTCCCTCTATTGATCAAGACAAACGTTACCAATCATTGCCCCTCTCCCTCTATTGATCAAGCCAAACGTTGCCAATCATTGCCCCTCTCCCTCTATTGATCAAGACAAACGTTACCAATCATTGTCCCTCTCCCTCTATTGATCAAGCCAAACGTTGCCAATCATTGCCCCTCTCCCTCTATTGATCAAGACAAACGTTACCAATCATTACCCCTCTCCTTCTATTGATCAAGACAAACGTTACCAATCATTGCCCCTCTCCCTCTATTGATCAAGACAAACGTTACCAAGCATTGCCCCTCTCCCTCTATTGATCAAGACAAACGTTACCAATCATTACCCCTCTCCTTCTATTGATCAAGACAAACGTTACCAAGCATTGCCCCTCTCCCTCTATTGATCAAGACAAACGTTACCAATCATTACCCCTCTCCTTCTATTGATCAAGACAAACGTTACCAAGCATTGCCCCTCTCCCTCTATTGATCAAGACAAACGTTACCAATCATTACCCCTCTCCTTCTATTGATCAAGACAAACGTTACCAAGCATTGCCCCTCTCCCTCTATTGAACAAGAAAACGATGCCAATCATTGCCCCTCTCCCTCTATTGATAAGGACAAACGTTACCAATCATTGGCCCTCTCCCTCGATTGATCCAAACAAACGTTACCATTAATTGTCCCCCTCCCTCTATTGATCAAGACAAACGTTGCCAATCATTGCCTCTCTCCCTCTATTGATCAAGACAAACGTTACCAAGCATTGCCCCTCTCCCTCTATTGATCAAGACAAACGTTACCAATCATTGTCCCTCTCCCTCTATTGAACAAGAAAACGATGCCAATCATTACCCCTCTCCCTCTATTGATCAAGACAAACGTTACCAAGCATTGTCCCCCTCCCTCTATTGATCAAGCCAAACGTTGCCAATCATTGCCCCTCTCCCTCTATTGATCAAGACAAACGTTACCAATCATTACCCCTCTCCTTCTATTGATCAAGACAAACGTTACCAATCATTGCCCCTCTCCCTCTATTGATCAAGACAAACGTTACCAAGCATTGCCCCTCTCCCTCTATTGATCAAGACAAACGTTACCAAGCATTGCCCCTCTCCCTCTATTGAACAAGAAAACGATGCCAATCATTGTCCCTCTCCCTCTATTGATCAAGCCAAACGTTACCATTAATTGTCCCCCTCCCTCTATTGAACAAGAAAACGATGCCAATCATTACCCCTCTCCTTCTATTGATCAAGACAAACGTTACCAATCATTGTCCCTCTCCCTCTATTGATCAAGCCAAACGTTACCATTAATTGTCCCCCTCCCTCTATTGAACAAGAAAACGATGCCAATCATTACCCCTCTCCCTCTATTGATCAAGACAAACGTTACCAAGCATTGCCCCTCTCCCTCTATTGAACAAGAAAACGATGCCAATCATTGCCCCTCTCCCTCTATTGATCAAGACAAACGTTACCAATCATTACCCCTCTCCCTCTATTGATCAAGACAAACGTTGCCAATCATTACCCCTCTCCCTCTATTGATCAAGACAAACGTTACCAATCATTGTCCCTCTCCCTCTATTGATCAAGCCAAACGTTGCCAATCATTGCCCCTCTCCCTCTATTGATCAAGACAAACGTTACCAATCATTACCCCTCTCCTTCTATTGATCAAGACAAACGTTACCAAGCATTGCCCCTCTCCCTCTATTGAACAAGAAAACGATGCCAATCATTGCCCCTCTCCCTCTATTGATCAAGACAAACGTTACCAATCATTACCCCTCTCCCTCTATTGATCAAGACAAACGTTGCCAATCATTACCCCTCTCCCTCTATTGATCAAGACAAACGTTACCAATCATTGTCCCTCTCCCTCTATTGATCAAGCCAAACGTTGCCAATCATTGCCCCTCTCCCTCTATTGATCAAGACAAACGTTACCAATCATTACCCCTCTCCTTCTATTGATCAAGACAAACGTTACCAATCATTACCCCTCTCCTTCTATTGATCAAGACAAACGTTACCAATCATTGTCCCTCTCCCTCTATTGATCAAGCCAAACGTTGCCAATCATTGTCCCTCTCCCTCTATTGATCAAGACAAACGTTACCAATCATTACCCCTCTCCCTCTATTGATCAAGACAAACGTTGCCGATCATTACCCCTCTCCCTTTATTGATCAAGACAAACGTTACCAATCATTACCCCTCTCCTTCTATTGATCAAGACAAACGTTACCAATCATTGCCCCTCTCCCTCTATTGATCAAGACAAACGTTACCAATCTTGCCCCTCTCCCTCTATTGATCAAGACAAACGTTACCAATTATTGCCCCTCACCCTCTATTGATCAAGACAAACGTTGCCAAGCTATCATCGTATATATGGGACATTGATATGCGTCGAAAATCAATTGCTTTCACCTCGGGGTGGGGTGAGCGGGTGACTATCATACCATTTTGACGCATGGACTTACCTCAGACCCGATCACCCATATTCAACACATCACGTACAGACGAATTTCCCTATCCAACCATATACCCAAATAGAAAGCTCTCAATTTGCGAATGACCCAAATTTTTGCCAAAAGCCCTTGTGACCTACTGTCAGTCCGCGTCACCTACATACAAGTACCAGAACACACACTAGACTCACCTACGCAATCGGGTGGCGGCTCTATATTTGGTCCAAATTACCCCCCTTGCCTTTATATAGAGACTCAACATGGATCTTAATGATGCTATCGATCTGCCGACCCGGCACATGGATCCTTTTAGCCAATCCAGTCCTCCCGCTCTGTTCCAATTATATACACAAAATGTTCCTTGTGCTGCTGCCAAGACGAAGTAAATCAAACGTTAATCACTGGAGGAAAGTCAGCCGGCAGCGCACTGGGGTACGAGTCCCACCACTCCCTCCAGCATTTTTGGCTTGTGCGTGGAGGTCTATTCTCATTTTGGGGGGCAAATTGCACTCCAGTTGTTGTCTGGACCCCCCTCCCCCCGCCCCCCCCAAGATCATGTCGAGCGTTGGCAATCCAACTCGACGCCCCCCCCCCCCTCCCCCCTCCGTCGACCATTGATCATAATTGTTTTTCTTGCAGTTTATCGCATTCAGATTGAGGTCAAAAGAAAAAAAGTTAAAACATCACTGTATCCGATTGCGTACCTCGCCGTTAAAACCTCATTCATTTCCTAAGCAATCTCGTTCTTTCCTCGCTTTTCAGGGGGCGATGGAAGCCTTTTATTTCCACACTCTGCGACTAGGCAATGTGATAACAATTGAACGTTCTTGGGAGCAGATATATCTCAAACCCGGTTAGGGTAGATCTATCTACCCGTTTTATGTATTTGATAGAACAAAATTCATTCCATTCAGAAAAGAAGCGCGCAGAAAATGATACATTTAATGGCGGTCGACATATATATCCTATCACGCAATAAAACTTACATTTATGGGAGCGATTTGCACAGCGACCAACTTTTGCGATCGGGAAACTATTAGTCTAGGACATCAAGCGAAACACGTCCTTCCTACTGGGTCCTACTGGAGGAAAAACCGTTTCACAATGAGAAAGCCGCCAGGCAAACTTCAGTCATTCGCTGAATTTCGCGCAGAAATGCCATTTATTACCGACTCAATTTTCCGCCTCTTACACCCTGCAATAAAGGCGCTAGAGAGGGCTTTAGGCTGGTGCTATCATCTTCGCTATTTACATTAATAATTGCCCCGTCAAATTCAGTCAGTTAAGCGCTGCCGCGCTTTCATCTCCCTCCCATAATCTGTTGAATAGGTACAAAACTTCCCATTAACAACTTTTGTGCTCGCCCCCGCAGTGCCTCGATTGCGGCAAACAATATTTTTCATTTAGCCTATATCTATGAGGACACGCTTACATCCAGACAGCGGTAATAATAATTCGAAGCTGTCCCAACGTCATCAGCGTGTGACATCCTTCACGATCGGCAAATAGACTCTTATTATGCGTTTGTGTCCGAATGCGCATAGGCAGTAAATTCCAGGCGTGCGCGCTCTGGGTTTAACTTAATGCCAGATCGGTCGCAATGCTTAAGAACAAAATTCGCAGTTCATATGAGTCAAGTGGCGCAACTTTTTTCATACAATAAACGTACGTAAAGCGAATTAACGTAGCAGGAATAGCAGGAAAGCAATATGAGGTGATATATATGTGATGAACACATGCTTTGATCGCGAAATGTTTTGTCATATTCTCGGAGACCCTTTATTGGCCCTTCCAAATACTGTCCCTAATTCTTAGGAAATTAGACTTCCTCGGGAAAGGAAAAGCAATGGCAGTATTATGTTTAGCTTTGAAATTTACAGTATGCTAACTGGACGTTATTCAGGTGTCTGTGTGGGCGCAGGATAAAGATCCCATGTCCTTCTTCGCAAAGAGTATGGGGCTACCCCGGGGACATGGCTCCACTCTTCCAGCCTTCTCTCATTGACGCGGTATTGCCAAAAGTGGTTAAAGAGTCCTGAATATGCAACCAACCAACCTGCTTGGGAGCGGGTCGAGAAAGGTTGCTGGATCCTCCAGAGGTTTAGACGCTGGTACATTCTTGACGGTGCCATTCATGGTCCGTTGATTGCAACCGGAAATAACCAGCCAGTGTAGTCCGGGGGAAAGTTATGTTGCGCGATCACATGCACCAACTTACATACACTTGCAGCTAGCCGCCAGCTTCTGTTGTGATTTGTTATGCTACTGTAAAATTTATATTGTATTTAAGCGGGTCCCTCTGAGCCTAATAATGGTCTCCTTTCCATTTCCACCGATATGTCTCACAATACCAAATCATCGGCTGAGTAGTGAATGGGGCGTAGGGATAGGGGGATGGTGGCGGGGGGTCGGTCACACGCTACCCCCAGGACCTGTCGTGTCTTGCATCGTAATAGCGGACCACGTATTATTACCGGATGTCGATGACAAAGATCATCGCATTGTCCAGCCGGGATGAGGCAGGGTGGGTGGAGGGGCACTGAGAGAAAGCGAAATAATAGTCCGTACGGTGCTTGGCTATGCAAGGTAAGCCCTCCTCCCCCCTCCTTTTCCTCTTTGCAAATCTGGTCACAAACCCCACTCTCCCACCACAAATCATAACTCCTCCGCGGCCACCCCTCGACCCCCTCCCCGACCCTCCCCCGCCTTCCGCACCCATAACTACTCTCCCAAGACAGTCTCGTCACATCCCAACGCCATCAATTAATAACGTAGGACCCCCCCTCACCCCCTCCCCCGCCCGCCAACCCCCCCCCCCCCTCCCATCATTCCCCCTCCCTCGCATTTCCTTCCCTCTCCTACCCCCGCCCCCGCCCCCGCCCCCGCCCACGCCGCCGCCCCCGCCACCGCCCCTGCGCTTCTTCCTCGTCCATTTCACCGATCTCGTCGATCAAAGCGACCTTCTAACCCCCATGACCTTGACGCGCCATGTAAACCGGACGGATACGTAAGAGAGACCACGTGGTGTGTGCGTTGGTGGTTATTTGTCCTTCAATTGACCTCCATCATACCTGGCGACTACTGCTACCTCTTCCCCGCCACCCGTTCCCTTCCTTTTCCCCTTTCCCGCCACCCTTCCAGTTCCCTTTGCCCTTCTTTTACTCTCTTTCCACCCCGCTTCCTCTCGTCTCATCCCTCAACCCAATTCCACCCAAAATACAAACTCCCCGCCCACACCCGCATGCTAACCAGACAATCATAGCTTGACCTTCCTGCGACCGTCTCGCTGCCTGCTGCGGTCGTAAACGTCATCAACATGTATAAACAGTCTCGTGTTGGCCAGTGACGTCCCTCAAGTAAGCCATCCACACCAGCATCCATAGACATAAATACCAGCCTTACAAACGAGATTAACCTTTCTGCACATAAACAGGGATTGCTCAGTTGTTGGGGAACTTACAGCCTAACATGTCATACATTATTCGGCGGATTGCATAAAGAACTGTGACAGTAATAGCGATATTTCCCCCCTTTTTTTGTCACTCTGTCAATGCTTAATATAATGGAATTTCAAAATTTCAAAATCCCTGCTACCTCGACCTTTAAGTTACATTGCCATCAACGAAATTAGACCTAAATGATGGGCCATACGCATCGCTAGGCAAAACCGGAAGTCGATATCTCAAGGTGTTCGACAGTTATCGTATGTCGCCACAACAGACACACTCACAAACGCACCGACATGAGACGAAATGTACGATTTTTGTCTTAATAAAAACATTTTTCATAAAAAATAGTGGATTTAAACGTGTATGAGAAAATGTTGCGAGCTTTCAGTGATACATGTTACGTTATAGGTTTTATTGGGTTTCACAAATTTGAAAGAACAATGGTCAGTAGAACTACATGTACACGTTCCGTCCAACAGATGCTTTAAATAAGATGCTTTACGTCCCTGCGCCGTCTGCATTGTACCGATGCTTAGCATAGACATATATCATAAGGTATTGCTTGGGAAGTGAGACGTCCCTCAGGCGCATCTGCGAAAGATCTGCGAAAGCACTTCCCATCGAGTTGGTACATTGCCCAGCACATAATGCGACCGGCTCAATTATTATCCAACACACAATCCGCGTCTGGAATATGGAAGATGGAAGATGGAATAAATGCCGGAACCCCACTAAACGTCGCCGTGAGGGGATACAGGGGATTGGTTCTGATGACGAAAAAGGAGAATGGCAGGGTATCGGTAGCATCTGACACCCCATTGCTTCATGCCTTCCATGAAAATGAATATCAATATAAGTATAATGTAGGTATGAAAATAGTTCAGACGGGAAATAAATCTGCGTGCACTTGAAGTTTTGAAGCGGAGACAAACCACCTGGATATAGTTGATTCGTTCACCCACGTTAAAGAATCCTTGCCTGATTAGTCGTTTTATCGTACTATGACAAGTCAAGTACCGCTAGTGATGATTACATTTTCTCCCCCACCCCTCCGCCCGACCCCCTACCTCCCAGTCTCATTTCCTTTCTCTCCCTACTTCCATCTCTTTCTCTCTCCCTCCCTCCCCCTCTCTCTATCCAGTTCTCTCTGCCTCACGGATAAATGGCGTGTTTGCCATTCCTTATCATGCTATCGTCATCCAATAGGCCTATTACACCGGCCAGTGTTGTGTGGCACTGCTGAAAGGGGTTTAGCCACGTCTCTCGAGCCATTGCTAATGGCCGCTGTCGTTGTCGTCTGGACGCAGGCGGCCAATGACTCCTGCCCATCTACATTAAGTCAGGCGTCGGCAGCTCTATCCCGACATTACCCTCTGCTCATACTGCCTTGCCTCATGCAATAACCAGATGCTTGACGCAATCCGATGCACAAAAGCTTCAATTTTATGCCTGAGATGGAAGCTCATCGCGGTTGACGTCTGAGTTTTTTTTAAAACGCCGCTGCATGGCTCCTCTCACGCCGTCATTATGGTTGTGAAAGCGCGTCACCCGCGGCAGGAGAAAATTACTTAAAGGGAACCGCCAGCCTGGCCTTTAACGCTGCTTTACCTATTCATATAATACCCAATTATCTATCCTCCAAATTACAGAATTTTGCCTTCTATCTATAGCTCACAATAAAATTTAGAAGTGACCGCCGGGCACGATTTCGCCGCTTAACCAGGCGGCAGCCCTTTTTGGAGGTGTGTCCGCGATTGACTAATCAGGAGGCGATACTCCTAATTTATTCAAACCGGAAATTGCGCCTATTGTGTGAGCAAAACAAGAGCGCGTGATCATCGCTAATATAAAGAGCTGCGATTCTAACTCAAATCATGGCATTGTTGCAGTCAATCGTCGCAAGACGTATATCAATTTGTTTGGATAGTATATTTCCATAAAACACTAAGATCATGTTCTACTGCGCGGCTTGGAACTGCCGCTGTTCATCTGTAAATCGCGGGCCTGATCTCTCTCTCCGCGAGTGATAATATAAGGCGGTGCCACACGAATAGTCACAATACGCGTCACTGCTTCCGGCAAAATGGCGCTCTGCTAGACATTGCTGGGGGCGGGTTGACTTAATTTTTTTATCCTTACCAGTCGGCCGAAACAAAGCGTTAACACTCGCCAATTTAACTTTAAGATGTAAAGTTTCGGTGCAGATTGCGATTAATTAGGTTGGACACCCGCTTTAACGTCATTATAATCCTCTTCCGTGGCGCAACAGAGAAATGGTTACCAAGTGGCCTATCTAAGTCAGAACACTCACTCCGGTCGCTGATGATCAGGTCTGTTGCTAAATTAACGGGACTACGTTGAAACTGATCTTGTCATAAGGGTAACGCGATCGGTTGTCAAGGAATCTCCATTGTCACCTGGGGAAGCTGTCAGATTCCATTGTCAAAACGGTAGCGCGCGTGGCTGTCAGAAGGCATTCATTGTCACAAGGGTAGCGCGCTCAGCTGTCAAAGGGACTCCATTTGACACCAGGGTAGCGCGCGCGGCTGTCAAAGAGACCATTTGACACAAGGGTAGCGCGTTCGGCTGTCACAGAGCCTCCATCGTCACAAGGGTAGCGCGCTCGGCTGTCAGAAGGCATTCATTGTCACAAGGGTAGCGCGTTCGGCTGTCAGAAGGCATTCATTGTCACCAGGGTAGCGCGATCGGCTGTCAAAAGGCATTCATTGTCACAAGGGTAGCACGTTCGGCTGTCACAGAGCCTCCATGGTCACAAGGGTAGCGCGCACGGCTGTCAGAAGACCTCCATTGTCACAGCACGAACGCACCAGGCTTTCCATCCTGGATTCAATTGTCCCTAGCACCAATAGCCCACGATCAGTTTCACACAATATTGGTGTAAGTGTTGCATTAGGTGTTCTGGTCTCTCTTTGTGGAATGGAATAACAAAAAAGTCGGCGTAAAACACTTGCCACCTCCCAACCTACCCAACCAGCGATCGATCACGGGTAACCCCTGCAGAGATGGACCAGATGTAGCGTTGGCTAGGACTGCCCAGGCCAGATGTAGCGTTGGCTAGGAATGCCCAGGCCAGGCGTGGCGCTGGCTGGGACTAAACAGGCCAGGCGTGGCCCTGGCTGGGACTGCCCAGGCCAGGCGTGGGGCTAGCTGGGATTGCCCAGGCCAGGCGTGGCGCTGGATAGGGCTGCCCAGGCCAGGCGTGGCACTGGCTTGGACTGCCCAGGCCAGGCGTGGCGCAGGCTGGGAATGCCCAGGCCAGGCGATGAGCTGGCTAGGACTGTCCAGGCCAGGTGTGGGGCTGGATAGGGCTGCCCAGGCCAGGCGTGGCACTGGCTAGTACTGTCCAGGCCAGGCGTGGCGCTGGCTAGGAATGCCCAGGCCAGGCGTGGCACTGGCTTGGACTGCCCAGGCCAGGCGTAGCGCTGGCCAGAACTGCCCAGGCCGGGCGTGGCGCTGGCTTGGAATGCCCAGGCCAGGCGTGGCGCTGGCTGGGGCTGCCCGGGCCGGGCGTGTGTTTTAGACACATATTCGTCTAATTGTTACATAGGGATCCCCGGCCCGTAATAACAAAAAAAGGTAGCACCAAAAACACCAATCCGGGCTTCCATCCATCATTTACAACCCATCCAACTCCCGGCTTGGAGTCTGGAAATTGCTTCCCATATATATCATTCATCTCATTATCCCAGAAGGTGTGCCTGTGTCCGTCGGGTTGGCCAATATGTCCTCACATGTTGCCAAAAACGCCAAACGGTCGATCCATCTTGTAACTCGAACATATCTAGATTTGATTTTGATTATACTAGTGGGGACGAATCAGGATGTGTTAGGCCTCCAGCCCTCCCACCACTCCAACTTTCTAGTTCCAACCCCCGCCCCTCATCCCAACTTGCCCCGACCTTAAACAAATGTAACTTAAACTGGGAGCGAATTAAGTAATGGTGCCGTTGAAAGGAATGGTGGAGGCCGTAAGTCCGAAACGGCCGCGACTGAACATTTCGCCCTCCAGGAGCAACGGACCCAGGCACCGGTTCCTCAACACCCCCCCCCCCTCCCTACTACCCCCACCCCTCTCCCACCCCCATCACCCCACCCACCCACCCAGCCTTGAATCCGCTTCTGCGGACTGCCCATTCATTGCCTCCAGTCCCGTAATGGCATTGATGACGATGCCATTTTACGTAGTTTGTCACCCGGCAGAGTGGATCGAAATGCCTGAGGTCTGCTTCTCCCTGAGGATTAAATTAGAAAGGTCGTTGCCCTGCCTGGGACCTTGAGCATCTGCTTGGAAGTGCGGGTGTTCGCTTCGCTTCATTTCGTCGTCCAATTCCGTATGCCGCATAGTGTACAGTGCCGCCCTCTACTGACCGTTCAATTTAAGCCACCGACACACGTGCAGGACAGACTTTTGAGGTTGGTACGCATGGGTGATTCCCTAACTACGTCCTTGATTGTTCTACGACTCTGATTGTACTACGGCTCTGATTATGCTATGGTCCTGATTGCACTACGGCCCTGATTGTACTCCTGCTTTGATTGTACAACAGCCTTGATTGTTCTACGACCCTAATTGTACTACGGTCATGATTGTACCACGGGCCTGGTGTTGCTACGGTCATGATTGCACTGCGGTCATGACTGTACCACGGCCTTGGCGGTACTACAACCCAAAAAGACCGATCTGGGCTCTCAATCATTCATAGACGTCATTGTTGTTATTCAACAGTTACTACCATTAACAGTACTTTAAACGGGTAGTGAATTTGGACCTTTGTCTAGGACATAGAACACGATCGTTTTACTGTGGCCTCTACTTCGTCGAGCAGTTCGATCGAGGCAGAGTGTCCGCCGATGGCCTAAGATCACAAACTGAGACATGAAGACAAGCGATATAGGGACAGCCAGGGGCCAAAGTGAGGTTTGTTGGACGAGGAAGAAATAGACAGCGGCTGAGACTTTGGGAGGTTCTCCACCCAGTGTTTATCTGACCTTGAACCGGTCGATGGGGTAGTCTCGGCATGGCAGGCTGGTTCCCGGTGAAAGCGTCGTCCCGGGTCGATACAGAAGCCGCTGCAAGGAAAGCAAACTTTCTCCCTTCCTTTTAGCCCGTCTTGTAGCTTTGCCACGGGGCTAGAATGGAACCCCTGTACATAGCAAGGTCACAGGGGTTTCGGAAGCTTTTAGTGAGAAACTCCTGAACAGGGCTAAGCTCTCTTAGGCTTTCAGATGGTAAAATCTGCCACCCCCCCCCCCCTCCCCATCACCTCAGCCTACTGCATTCTTTGACCGCCAGAGTTGGTAAGACCTGAATGATAAAACGAATTTCAAATAAACTGAATTGGTGTTTAAGCCGATTTTGTGCATACGAGGGCTAAACTGGGCCAAAGAACGTTCGGGGACGATGAAGGATGAAAAATGCCCTAAAGGGCGAGAAATGTAGGAGTAGTGCGTATATATGGACCGGACGTGACGTCTTAGATACATGACCTCCCCGGCACCCATTAAGCCAGCTCTGACTGATAGTGACGTCGCATCGTTGAATGCAAAATAGCATTGATCGGACGATCAAAATTAAATTGAACTCAATTCTAGATTTTCTGTCAACACTCAAAAGTTTACATATGCGCAAAAACACTGTGAATATGGTTCAGCCCAAGTAAATGTCCGATGTCACGCCAACGAGATTGATCTCGAACTGTTGTTCTAAAGGTAACATGTATCAGTTGGGGGCAGGGTTTTCCTGGTGTAGTCGTCATCCAAAGATTTATGTCAACCGTGCGATTTCTTATGCGAAATAATGCAAACGTATAGCATTGCAAACCATTCGTAACAGTTCTTTCGGAGAGACTCCATTCCGTATTCACTTAACTTTCGAAAAAAACATTCAAATTGATTAAGAAAAATGTCCCCATTTCTCTATTGTGTATTATTGTGGAATGTTCAGATATGTTGGCTTAATCTTCAAGTTAAATCACCACAGGGTGCTGTCACTATAGTTATTCGAGTGGTTAAAATAAATTACAAAAGATAAAATAAGTGTATTTTAGAGTCACAATATCAATATTGAATATTCGCTTGGCTCAATCACACCTATCACAACTGATAATAAACTACATTTATGTTCTTGCTGGGCTGTCTGTCAGTTGACATCCACGATTAAAATCCACAGCATTCCTCTTCCATACACTGTCTCGGGGTGGCAACTCGACAAGGTAAAAGTGCAGGTGGTTTAAATTGCTGACTCGGCCTGAAGTGTTTGCCGTAGTGAAGAGAAATCACTTTTTAGCTCCCTGGGGAAATTACGGCGCAGCCTCTAGCCGGGTCAACGTGTAATAGGGGACATTGGCCTGATGCTCTGCATGCCTAAGTGGTCACTCCGCAGGGACACGTAAACACCCGCTCTGTAACCGTTTAAACGGCTGCACACCATTCGGGCACGGATGGAAGCTGGTGCCGTGTTTTACGACATCAGTGCATGTACTTTGGTCTCTTAATAGTCGATCTAGGGACCTTGGGTTCCACGTTCGCACGACAGGTGATACTCTGAAACTGTTTATTTCGTTCTACCCTGGGAATGTCCCAATAACGGATGTTTTTGTTGCAAGACAGGGATTGTTTGCATCGCCAAGACGGATTAAATGTTTGTCATTCGATTATTTTGAGTTTATTTCCTATAGGAGGCCATCAGGCCCATAGTACATGCAGGGTTACATAAAGATATCGGTGTAACAGGATATATACGATTTCTTTTTCGCTATTTGCTTGATGCAGCCCTTCCGCCTTAAGTAAATAAATCTATAAATTCGGTACGTCTTGCTTTTATGATTGTCTTTTCATTCAACGGCATGAAATTCATCTCCTATCGAATCTAAGCCACTCGAGTATTTACAAAGACGCACCTCTCGGAACATTTACATCCCGTCCGCATTCAACAGCATATCTATGAGCCGAGCATCTGAGCCTTGTCAGATCTATACTTGACTACATTTAACACGTCTATGTGCATTTCAGGTACCAAATGTTGATATGAGGGCTCGATTACTTTCTATTTGTCAATGGCATAGCGAAAATAGTTGTCGTCACCAATGGGGAGTCGGGGGGAGTGGTGAGTTGTCGCTTAGTGACAAGCAGTGGTGAATGCCTAGCTGGCAATGGATGTTTCTAACGACACAGTGCTCTTTTCTAAAAATACAGAGACATCAATCATAAATTTTCGTTTGTGACTAGGATGCCTAAGCGGTAGTCTGTGTCGCGGACTTACGGCGGCCAGCCTGGTAAGTCCGTTAAACCCCAGTGTTAGCATGGCTGCCATTGGCTCAGCGTATCGACTATTCTCATTGGCTGCGCTATTTTTGGATGCGGGGTCGAGGAAACCCCCGTTGTTTACAAGATGGCTGCACAGGGAGGCGTAAAGACTAAATTGGAAGATTCTTTGTTGAAATTAGAGCAAAACATTGTACTTAAGCGCAGCTTAGCTCACTTGAATACAACAACGCGAAAAGAAGAGGATCCCTATGAGTTTTTGAGGCCAAAGCAGAGCGAATGCGTTCGCAAATGTGTGGAGAATGGTTCGGATCTCCTCGCTGTGCTCGCTACAGGAGCGGGGAAGTCCCTCGTTTTCCAGCTGGTACCCATTTACCAATACTTTTACAAGCGTTTCATGCAGGACGACCGAGACAGTATTGGAATATCGCTTGTCATCAGCCATATTGTCACAGCAAAAGGAAATGTTTGGCGATGCTGCTATTTTGCTTGGGACAAGCGGTAATACTAAAATAAATACTTTTTATTTTATATTTTAATTAAGACTTATGACTTATTTTAACAATTATATTATAATATAAATATAAGATATGAAATATCAAAGAGCGTTTATTTCTTTATTGACATTTCTAATTATACACTATAGAAATATGGAGTTTATATAATTATTTTAATTCTTGATTTATCTATTTAGAATTGTAAAAATTATAAGGTCATTTTTAATATTCTGTATCATATATCATTGAACATTAAAATTCAGACAAAAATATAAATGAGCTAATATTATAATGATTTCCTTTTTCAGAGTTGAAGAATACAAGTTCGAGTGAATCTTTGACAGATGAAGATGAGGCTGAAAGCACCACTAATACATTAGGACATTACTGTAGGTAAAGTATGAAAAATATTGTCTTTTGTATGACACATTCTGTGTCAATTACAGATGAAAGTCAACTTAGTGAAAAAAATGGCAGATCCACAGGGCCACCTACGATTGCTGTTTGCTACAGAAGCGTTTGGAATGGGAGTTGACACCCCTGACATACGAAGGGTCATCCATCTAGGAACACCATGTACACTAGAAAGTAAGTTAACAAAGTATATTTATGCAGTGTGTGAACTAATGAATGAGAGACAAGGAAATAGTTTGCCTTGTTCACAATCATGTGTAGCAAATACAAAAACAAAATGTTTGGCTAAATTTTGAAAAAATCTCTTTACTAAATTTGCAAAGACTTAATTTCTATCCATTGCTATGATTTTTAAACTGAAATGATAACAAATGTATAGTATATTTTAGGGTCAATTTCGGTATAATTTTTGTGCAGTGATATTAAATAAAAGCTGACTGAATAGCAGGACATTAAGATTGATTTTTTTCATTCACTTTGCCAACCTCCAACATAACTTGTTATTGTTATATTAATGACAAGGGGTTTCTTTTATCATTATCATTGGGTTAAAATTCTGTTTCATGAATTATTTACTGGTATACATGACATGCTCTGACAGATTGTCATTTGTGACTTTTCGAAACACGATGCTTCATTTTCCACAAAAAAAGTGTCCATAGACAATGGTAATACTCATATCATATGCAATGGTTTAACTACTATTGTATTTCTTATTGTCAAGCTTTGCCATTTCCTTATGATGACATGAGGAAAGATCAATACAATTCTATAATATTTATCTCCATGTAAGATTTCTGCCCAAATCTGGTTTCATATGTTTAAAAAAGCTAACCTACTATTAATTTTTTTATGCTGGATTTCTCCTTTATCAGTATCATAACATAAGAAAAGTTTAATACATAGATCTCTATAATTTAGAATGAGTCACAGATGTTATAGCGCAGTTGTAGTGTCCATAGACACTACTGTCATTTCAATGAATCTGGACACATAGGAGCAACATGTCATTATTTTATACTTTTAATTAGCTGTTACTATCAAGGTGGTTTAGATGAGCAAGTGATGTACTGTATAGTTTAGAGGATTTTACCACCAAATAAAGAGAAAACATGTAATTTGTAGGTAGTGAATATCACTTTCCTTCATAGGTCCTGCTAATGCTATGATGAGTACATAATATATGACATTAAATTTGTAAGATTTACAAATATTTGAAGATGCTGATAATGAGTAAAGGTATCATTGATATACATATCAGCTTGTGGTCATAGTGTTTGTTACATTAGCACACTTCATGTGTAGTGTCCATACACAATAAATGAGGTAATCTATTTATAGGGCTGCTGCAGCAGAAATGCTCCATTATGTGCTGAGAAATTTGTACTTAATATCCTGGAGATAAAAGAGTATTGTTTTATTTATAAAATAAAGCTCTTGCAATACTTTTCAAAATTTACTTGGTACACCTGATGGTGAACAAGGCGATTGTCAAGCTTGTAGAACTTATTTTATATGGAAAAGTGTTCTCTATAATATAATTTGTGGGTAAGTTAATTTAATAACTAGACTCCTGTCTGCAAAGTGAAGTCACTTTTTATGATGTTTCATGATTGGAAGAGTGTTCTCTAAAGGCTGTCAATGAAATCACATAATTATTATCGGGCAGGTCCCTCATCTAAGGTTACCCTATGCATACCATTTTCTGTCGATTCAAAGTTTGTAATGATACAATTTCCTCTTCAATCCACAGCATATTCTCAAGAAACCGGGCGTGCTGGCCGAGACAAGGGGGCTGCGCAGGCAGTCATGTTCTTCAACAACGAAGACATTGGGCGATCCAATGTCACACAAGAGATAAAGGAATATTGTCTTCTCGATACCTGCCGGAGAAAGTTCTTGTGTGAACACTTTGGGATGACATTGACCAGTCCTGGTGATCATAGCTGCTGTGACAATTGTGAAAGGAAATGTCAGTGTGAAATGTGTCGGTGCAACGTAGAAGAAACAACTGCATCGACACAGCCTCCCGCACACGACAAAAATGTGGAAGACAAAATAGTGTCATCCTTGTTACAGTATTTTGGAGCAGTGAACTCTATTGTACAGAAAGATTGTGAAATGGATGCCGCTTTCCAAACGAGACTGACTCTGAGTTTGCATTGCAAACATTGCAGCAAAGTCGGAATATCTGACAGATAAGGAAACAGTGTCAAAGGAGTATCCGCAGGTCAAGGACGAATATATTGTCGTCATATTCGCCCTGCTGAGTGTCTTTAAGAAGTAAAACCTGCCACACGGACTGGTTTTACTATACATCTACGACCAAGCTGCTAATGTCTGCGCGATGAAGTCATTTTGCTTTTTTTGGCTTATAAATGCAGATACTGTTAAAGACGGCTAGGCTAAATAACGCTAACGGCCTTCCTGGTATCTTAATCTGCTAGAGCTCGCGTCTTGGCTGCTTTGTCTGTACGTTTAATTTGTAAGTTTTATTGTTATACTTAAAACTGCGGATACTGTTGGTGTCATCAGCAAGAAGTCTGGTCTTTCAGTTCATGTCTTTGTGCCTTTTAGTACTATTCATACGGGTAATGTCTGTCAAGTGCGAGTTGAATAAAACCAGGCCATTTTCCATCAGTGTCACGGTTATAATCATTTAATAATAAACGCAAGTAAAAGAGCAGGTAAAAACGTAATACAACTTTCATATCGTCCAAACACTCTGCTTCAAGCACAACATAACTGTTCACGGCACCTTACGACCAGAGACTACACAATGGACCAAACTACATCCATTTGCTGACTAAAACTCGGGCAAAAACAGTACCCGCAAAATATACCGTAAAAGAACTTAATTGCAGTTAAACATCCTGTTCATTAAAATACTCTAGAATAAGATTTGCCGTGTGAAGAGCCGACAAATATAAACGCATAAAACTACATCTATTTGTTAATAAAAACTGAATAGACTCTCATATATCATTTCCAGAGAACCACTCTGAACAGCTTCCATCGTTCCTTTTCAGTGAGGGAAGCTGATAGTTTGGTGGCTTGTTGTTGAATAAGCCCCTTTCCCACAGCACTAGGGACTAATGCTGTCTCTGTCTCTGTCTCTCTCTCTGGTAATTCTGGTGCGCTCTGCTCCTCTTCTTAGAATAATGCTACACGAGTTGACTTCGGCCTAACATCAATCGGGACACTCACTTGGGTCACAGTTTTCAAAGGTGGCCTACTAAGAGGGCTTAACCCACACCGCTTGATGGATACCTTACGTAAAGTCTCCTTACAACCATCTTGAAAGTATTTGACTTTTTTGTCAATGTTAATCACTTTGGCCTCACATGACTTACATATGTGGCCTTCAATGACCCGAATTAAGCCATATTTTTCTAATAGTTCGGGAAGTGCTTTTCTTCTCCCTGCCTCAGAATGAATTTTTCTTGGCTGACCTCCAGTATTATAGCAAACGACACATTCCGTTCCTTTCACTTTGATTGGTGTTATTGGCTGATTCATCAATCTGAAACACAATTTCACTACATAAGAAGGCATATATGAAGAATGCATTAATTACTTATACCACAGAAGGCATTTATGTACTGTTCATATAACTTAGTTGCAAAGGATTTGTATAAAATTACATATTCATATAGGAATGCATTAGCAACTATAATTAACATATAATAAAATAGAAATTAATACAAAGAAGCTCCTCATATCTATGTATGTGTCATTACATTGAAATATTACATTTGCAACGTTAATTGGTATAAGGTAAAACCAGAAGATTAAAAATATACTATTGCATAGCATGGAACGTAGACCTTATAAACTGATAAATATAGATCTAGATCTAAAAAAAAATTTATTAACATCATCCACAGATATCAATAATCATATACTGTATTTATATTTGATATATGATCATATATACAAAGTATAGGGTAATCACAGGGCAACTAATTGACCATGTATGCTTCATCATTAACTTTAGATTCAAAAATAATCGGGAGCAAACAGGGACATTTGATTTTTGAATTCTGAAATAAAAATTAATTTTTATTTAGTCTGGCGTCCTACATTAATTAAAACACTTATTTGAACTAAAGCCACCTAAAGGTAGAACTGCCACTCTAAATCGACCCTTTCTAAATATAAATGGGTTATGGTTTGCTTGCTTGTGTGGCCGAAACAATCCATATAATGTCTACAATGGTATACCATAGTTTACTATGGTACTGAAACCTAATTTACCCTGGTATGCCCATGGTACATGGTCAGTACCATGGTACTTGGCATTGATGTACCATGGTACATAGTGAGTATACCATGACATGCAGTCATAGACTTGTCAGTGTTCTTTTTGAACAGATGATCCATATTCAGCTTACTTTCAAAGACCTTATTTCTATGAACTTGTTTTCATAATAATTTGTTGCAAAAAATAATGCCTCACTAATCAATGTTATACATTGAACAAAGTGTACAAGCTGAAGCAGGTCTGGATCCAAGGAAAAAATTCATCCAAGCGACCCCCCCCCCCCCCCCCACCCCTTCAAACTTGCCTGGCACTCGCCCAAAAGCGAACGCAAAGGCAATGCCAATGGACCAATGCGACTTCCAGAACGTCATGCATCACCACTTTTCTTTCTTTGTTCAGCGATTTAACCTGTCAACAACTTATGACATCTACATTTTCAAACAGCAACCACAACATGACGTTATTTGAACACTGTTGGAGCACTAATACAAATCAAAATGGTCAGTTTTATACAAATATTACTCACCGAGTTCACTTTGACCGCTCTCCGTCCGCCATCTTACTTCGGGATTTCTTTGTGACGCGGTGTGACGTCACCGTCCAGTTTTCACTACAGACAATGGTGGCCTTTTACAGACGTACTCTGGGCGGCTGTGTGAGAGACTAGCCTAAGCGGCAACCCCGGTGTGGGGTGTGTGGTGGGGGTGGTGAAGGTAATGATGACGATGTTCGGCGGCCCTGGGGGCCAGGCGGGGTGACGGGGGGAGTAATGCCGTCCAACCGTTAGAAGAGATTATACCATTACGTTTTATATGAAGGCACCATATTAATAAGGCTTATGTTCCTCTCCTGCAGCTTAATTGTCTGTCCCGCAGATCGGCTCGCTTAGCATTGCTGATGGAATGTATTTCTGCATTACGGAGGGACGTTGGGAGGTTTCACGATGTTGCTCTGTTCCGTTCTACTCACCCAGGGATCGAGACGGCAATAATTAAAAAAAGACAAAATGACTGCGGCAAGTGGTTCTGGCCCGGCTGTGGCGGGCTTGTGGTTGTGGTGCGGCTGTGGCGGGCTTGTGATTGTGGCGCTGCTGTGGCGGGTTTGTGGTTGTGGCGCGGCTGTGGTGGGCTTATGGTTGTGGCGCGGCTGTGGCGGGCTTGTGGTTATGGCGCGGCTACGGCGGGCTTGTGGTTGTGGCGCGACTGTGGCGGGCTTGTGGTTGAGGCACGGCTGTGCGGGCTTGTGGTTGTGGCACGGTTGTGGCGCGGCTGCGGCGCGCTTGTGGTTGTGGCACGGCTGTGGCGGGCTTGTGGTTGTGGTGCGGCCGTGGCGGGCTTGTGGCCATGGCGCGGCTGTGGCGGGATTGTCGTCCACCCATATCCATGTCGGTCAAGCAATTACTCCAACAGTCGAGCAAGTGACTAGGTTGTTGGCCGCCCCCGCAACATCATCCATCTGCCTGTCATTCCATCCCCGGGTTGGTACGCATTGGACCGAAATTGTGATCTCTGCACCTCGCTTGACTGCGCATGCTCGACTAAAAAAATCTCTCTCCTGAAGTTTTTTTCAAGGCGGTGACTGGGCATTCATTCAAATTCCGAGATAATCAGACTAATTATGTATACCAAAACACTATTTTTTGACATCAAGAAATGGTAATTCTATTTTTTGATATCAAGAAATGACAAACAAATTTACTGATATCAAAAATTAGGCAATAAATGTTAGGACAAGCAGCCATATAAACGCCTCTCTTTGTATCAATTCAAAGGCTGGCCGACAGACAGGACAGGAGCGCAGCGCCGCCGGTTGCTGGCGTAAAAAGACATTCTCCATAGTGCTGTCTCTGATGGCGACACTAGGAGTCGCCGACTGACTAATGACTCGGCCGACTCCCCTTCTGTCTCTGTTATTGTCACTGTCTCAGTCGTTCATTGTAAATCCTTCTCTCTGTCATTCCGTGTCTCACTCTGTCTCAGTCTGCCTGTCTCTGTCTCTCTCACTCTGTCTCACTGTCAATCTGTCTCACTGTCTCACCGTCTGCCTGTCTCACCCTGTCTGTCTCACTGTCTCACCGTCTGCCTGTCTCACCCTGTCTGTCTCGCTGTCTCACCGTCTGCTTGTCTCTCTCTCTCTCTCTCTGCCTGTCTCTATCACCCTGTCACTCTCTCTATCTCATTCGCTCACTGCAGCACTGTCCCTGTCTCATGGTCACTGTATCTGTCATTGTCTCTCTGTTTGTGTTAGTTCGTTTTCACACACTGCCTCTCTCTTGTTCTTTCTCTCTCTCTGACACTCTCGATCGCTCGCAATATCTAAGTCTGATCACCCACTCACTGTCTCACTGTTCGGGCGCCTCGCACGTTTCTGTCTGTCTCGGTCTCACATTCCCTCTCAACTACTTTATCTCATACACCCACACCCTCTTTCCATTGTTCCTGCTTTAAACAACAACTAATGTCACAGCGCCCCCTAGGGGCAGTCACACGTGTACTGGCATTCTCTTCACCACTTTACGTCCTTAGAGCCGTCTTTCATATGACCTTGGCCTCACGTCACAGACGGACTTGAGACAGACGCCTCTGCTTCCAACCAATGACCTTATAATTAAGTTACCTTCTGACTGTTGACCTTGTACCCCAGTGGGAAGTGAACAATGGGCGGCTTGCGACAGCCCTCCGGCATTCACCACGCCATCCGTTAAAAATATCACAAGATATGCGAACTGAAAGCCAGTAAAAGCGTTAGTATAATCGTTAGGTTTGGTAATGTTTTGGTCCAGAAAACAAAAAAGACAAGACACGTTTTAGAGAACAAAGGGTTCGCAATCCTGTCCCCAGTAAATTCGAACGCCGCGCCATTATCGTTAGCATCGTAAGTTAACAACTAAAAATTTAAGAATTTTATCTATCTGACACGCATGCGTAGACTATAAACTGCGGTTATTTATAATGTGTTGTCTGTGGACAAAGTTTGTAAGCAACAACCTTGTGGTCACATACAATTTTAATCTTGCTCTCTGTTTGGCTAGCGCCAGCCCCGCTCGCCAGTAGGGCTGCGCCCCGGAAATAAGCGACAAGCGCTCATTCCAACAATGTATTGCGACCTACTTGCTAATAATTTGCGCTTTGGAGGGTTGACGCATAGCAAATAAGCACAATGATCAGTACTAGGACGACGAGTGCAACAAGTAGAATGGTGGAAAGCCGGGTGTGACAAGGTAGAATGGTGGGACGCCGGGTGTAATCGTGTAGAATGGTGAGACGTCGGGTGTCAGAAGTTAGGATGGTGGGACGCCGGGTGTAACAAGATAGAGTGGCGGGACGCCGGGTGTCAGAGGGTAGAATGGTGGGACGCCGGGTGTCAGAAGCTAGAATGGTGGGACGTCGGGTGTTAGAATGTAGAATGGTGGGACGCTGGGTGTCAGAAGGTAGAATGGTGGGACGCCGGGTGTCAGAAGCTAGAATGGTGGGACGTCGGGTGTCAGAATGTAGAATAGTGAGACGCCGGGTGTCAGAAGCTAGAATGGTGGGACGTCGGGTGTCAGAATGTAGAATAGTGAGACGCTGGGTGTCAGAAGCTAGAATGGTGGGACGTCGGGTGTCAGAATGTAGAATGGTGAGACGCCGGGTGTAATAAGGTAGAATGGTGGGCAGCCGGGTGTCAAAAGTTAGAATGGTGGAATGTAGAATGGTAGGGCGCTGGGTGTACCACGGGACGGGCGGAGGTTTACACTATGAAAAATATATACAAAATACATGCAATGGCATCGTTTGGCAGCAATAGGCCCTCAACGTGTGAAGTAATTCCAATGAAGTTGCCCTCGGATCTAGGTAGCAAGCTTTGGCGGTCTTGCTATTCTTCAGGGGCCGTATTCATAATCGCCACTTTGGCCGCGCCACTAGACTTAGCGTTAAGCGGAAGATTTGTCGAACGATTTGCGGGTTCAAAATACATAAGTAGTCACACAGGGATGGGATTTTCTGAGTTTAGAAAGTGCTAAAATTATTTTGAAGACGATTTCTTAATCATGAGCACCACCGCAACGAGGTGGTGAGGCTAAGACGAAAATACATATTTCACTTACGGGGGGGGGGTGGAGGGTAAACGTGCAATCACTCATGGCTGAACAGGATCATGGGTCCTCCTGTAAAGTTACCTGGTTTACCACGGGAAGTGGTCTGAGCATTGAGAACACCAAAGCCTCCAGTGGCGACACCACGTGTCAGCGGATAACGTTGGATGGACGTTCATACCGCAGTCCATGGAGTTCTTTACTCCTGATGCGGGACCAAAAGGTCTAAACGTATTGTAGTAACACGGATGGAAAATATCTATGAAAATCCCTTCCTTCCACAATAAGCATAATAAGCATAATTAGCACTGGTATACATTACACTTTTTTGAAAACAAAAATATATTTATTGTGGGCAAAAGCGTCACTTATAATGATTATTTTTAATATGAACAATAATGTTTCCACGTAGTCCCATGGTGTAGGAAGATCACGTTTCACACTCGCCCGTGCGACGTCTCTGGCTTACCTACGTCATTCTCTCGCGTCTCTGGCTTACCTACGTCATTCTCTCGCGTCTCTGGCTTACCTACGTCATTCTCTCGCGTCTCTGGCTTACCTACGTCATTCTCTCGCGTCTCTGGCTTACCTACGTCATTCTCTCGCGTCTCTGGCTTACCTACGTCATTCTCTCGCGTCTCTGGCTTACCTACGTCATTCTCTCGCGTCTCTGGCTTACCTACGTCATTCTCTTGCGTCTCTGGCTTACCTACGTCATTCTCTTGCGTCTCTGGCTTACCTACGTCATTCTCTTGCGTCTCTGGCTTATCTACGTCATTCTTGTTTCAATCAATAGCAGGTGCCTTTAATTAGATACGATACATATATCATATAGACTAGCTCGTGTGCTCCATGATAAGACTCTGGCATCGATACCACAAGCCGCGGTAAACCTGCTGAAATAGCAATTTACAATTTACAGAAAAATACCCGAAAAAATGCTATTTTCCTTTCTAATTGACTTTAAAATTTATTGAACATGTAACAATTTGTTTTTAAATATCCTTTTTTTTATATATGCAGGTTGCATGAACATGGGGAGTTCTCGGTTTAATTCTTCGTAACCTGGGAATAAAGAAATTTATTCGTCGTGATCTATGAACTTGACCCCACCCCCTTTAAAACTATGAGGCCGGTCTAAAAAGAAGGTACACGTGGACTATCACCCAAAGCAGAAACCCCGACGCTCGTTCGTAACCCGTCATTTGGGTGGTTTGGCGTATGTCACAGCCTAATTTTTCTACGGACCGGACCCGTCCAGCAGGTAAAAGCACGCAATGCCAAAACTAAAACAAACAAAAATGCGACGCATGATAAAACATTATTAGGTCAAATAACATTTATTCCCTACATCCCATCCATAGAGAACAGCGTAAGATAGATACATACGAGACCCAATTCGGCGACCTGTACCCGTACTCGATGGTTGCAGGTGGCGTTATTCGCCTCTTTGTTTGAAAGCAAGTGCGATGAGGGCCAATGACTGGCATCACAAAGTATGCGTTCAGGAGTGATCGTATTATCGTGAGCCCATTAAATATGGTGCCCTTAAATAACGTGGTTGAAGAGTCGACTGTATGGGCATCCAACCGATCAATTGTGCTGCCATTAAGTTGCACCAGAAAAATAAAAGCCGGTCAAAGGGGGTGCATTACTGACGATAACCGTGTGTATTTGTGGTTTATTATCGTGGCAGCGTGTCGTCTGTTTTCAAAACGAGGGTGGGGAGGGGGGAAGGGGTGACACCTAGTGAATTAACTGGTGACGCATGCGGAGATTGCAAGCGACAAGGCGAGTGATCGGTGAAAGGCAAAACATTACACAATTTATGGTTATTAGTTTTACGCCCACGCTTATGGCACAGAGATGTGATGTCTCGTCATTAGCGTATTTATGGTCTTTTTCCATCTGTCTGTCTGACGTCATGGCCGATACAAGCCTGCGTTCAGGGTTTGCATGCCGAGAATACATCTAACTGGTTTATTATACCAACCATCTACCACCCTGTTCATAACAAATAACTAATTATCAAAAGTGTATTATAAAACATATGCAAAGAGACACATACATATGGTCTCGATATTTTTATGATAAAACACTGTCATTAGATCATTAATCATCACGGCAAATTCATAGACGCCGTGAGAAAAAATTACAATGTATTACATATACATGACATTATCGTTGGCATCCGTCCGTCTGCACAAGACGATAGATTTGCAGCTTTTGTTTTGGTTTAAAGTCCATCTCTTATGTCCTATGTTACTTTACATATGTTTGATCCATTTGCAGTATATTAACGAAATTCCATACGCACTGAATTTATTCGCCACTAATATTAACAATATTAGCCATTTTATCACAGACCTACCAAAAAAAGTAGAAGATATACAGGGGCAAGTTTTTCATTGATTCTTGACGTCACAAGATGAACCGGTTTCGTTGCGCAATACGGAAAACGCGACTTTTGAGCATGGCGTCTATAGGGGGGCCACCGTCCTTCCGCATCGATCGGGATGCAGCTATGCCAGCACGATTATTTGGAATTAATCATAGTGAGGGTGAAGAAGAACAAGTGGAGGTATTCGCGCAACCGGAGCATTTGTTCTGCCGCCGTACGTATCGCTTCGAGCCATCTCGACTGGAGAATTCTAAGGAACAGTAAAAGTTGAAAGCCTCAAAACGCCCTTCGCAAAACAGTAGTGCGAACGCCTCATTCATAAAAAGTGATGCTTATTATATCATGGGATCTAGATCAATAACCTGCAAATATGTCTTGTAATCAAATAAAATATTAATTGGGCGACTTGCAGACAAATTGGTGAAAGCTACTTAGTTATTTGTCCCAACCGGACACCATAACGTTCGGGTTTCCACGAGTATTACTATAAGAATAACGTGATGAATCATATGACCAGATTAGTGCGTTGCGTGCGTTTTAGGCTAGGCCGATAAATGCCGCCCTTCCTCCCTTCTGATGTGCATAAAGAACTTCTTTTAGTACATACATTTAACCCTGGATCTAGATTGCATGTCTACGATTGGACGGACATCCCCGAGACGGCCCGTCCCCTACTGTAGCCTAGTCTATTTTTGGGAGGAAACGTAGCCCGTAGGCTGGCAACACACTGGCAGCAGTGGCAGTGGCCACTGCATCTATTTGTTTCAGTAACAGTCTGTGAGTCATTGTCACCAATGTTGCTCTAACCAACAAGACCACACCTCTAATGTCATCAGGTCATAGATCTAGGTCTATCTAGATCCACATGTTGCAAATATTCATCATGAGTTAATGTTAACCGAAATGAACATCTAAGTTAGAGCTTCCCTGCCGCACGTACATTCATTCAAACATCGCGGGCAGTCGAAGCGAGCGAGGCGCACTCAAACCGGTTCATCTTGTGACGTCACAGATCTCTACTCTGGGCGGGGGTTTGGAAATGGATCGTTCGCTGCTTGAATTTATTTTGGTGACTTTAGATATTAATATTTATAGCATAAGAGACATTGTAAAATAATTGCATCTGATAAATGGCTTTAGTAACCACTGGGAAATGTATATTTGGAAGTGGTTTAGTAACAAATACCCCCCCAAGAGATGGACTTTAAGTAGTAAGATTTGTGTCGCAGCATTGCACTTATGACTAAAAAGGCCTATCTGTGACCGACAGAGCTTAGCGCAATCGTCACATCGATAACCTCACTGGACGCCTAGATTCGCGTTTCAAATCCAGTTTCTCAAACCAGAGCCCGCCGTGGTGGGAAATTTCCTCTCGCACAAGACGCATCCATCCCCTCTTTTGGGACGCTAGATCCTCCCAACATTCGAATCGATGATGAAAACACGCTTGCAACATCCTTAAACCTGAGCTTTGGCCGTCCCGTTGACCTTTTGCCGGCGGCAGGCTCGCCGTAGATCCTTTGGAATGCGTTAATTTTACCTACGATGTACGTTCCCAGCCAACGATGAAGTCTTTGTTTTACAGGAGCAAGAATGTTTGGTAGGCTGGCCCTGGCTTACACTTCAGTATTTGTTACCTTGTCTTGCCAAGATACGCCTAAAATGTTTCACAAGGAACGAAAATGTAAATCGTTCAATTTCCTTTCTAATATATACATATACAAGTACATATATATATACGTACTTGTACATTATATATATATTACTTCACATTTACATATATATATATTATGTATATTTTCCATTACACATATACATGGTGACATTTATTGACATTTATTTATCGCAATTATTTCTTCCTAATCAAACAAATTTGATGTTCACGTTGACAAAATATATAATATTACTCCATCGAAGACTGAAAAGCAGATGATACCAAGCTATAATATTGCATTCAGCGCTCTTTTCAATCGGACAGTCGAAAATACGGATTTAACGCGGCACCAGAACATAGAATCTGAAGCCAATATGTGCACTATATCTCGGCTTTCTTTAGCCTGGAATGGCTTTGCACGGCGTCTATGCATACATGATGAAGCCGCCTCCATACCGTGTGCTGTGGCCGCAGAGCAGCCTCGTTTTGGCCATCACTCACGTTACATGATCAACGCCCATGTCTATATCTGAAGTCGGATCAGGCGAGACACGGAAGCCAAGCATCTTTCAACGTCGAATTAGTTACTGAGTTCACCCCGTTTCCCATGCAAGCGGGGGACTTCCTGACCAGACGTACGGAATGGACTGTCCGGGGTAAGGTAGATTTATCACACCTGAGCGACACCTAGTGTAGGGTGTCTGCAACTCCAGATTAGGGTTGCTAGAGAAAGGGGACCGACCAAAGATATACATATATCTAACCATTTTTATATCTCTATATATATTAAGGGAGACTAAGAGAGGCACACTAAAGGAGACAGCGAGAGAAGCCCGAACCCTAAAAACATGGAAATATTGTAAGTTGTGGGTTTCTTTTTTTGTTTTTTTTCGATTCTAAGTAACTGGTAAATGCACTTCATAGACAACCAGACACACTAATAGGCAAACAATGTTTCTCGGTCACGAACTAGATACACCGAAAAACTGTCGCTTCAAACAAACTTTCGCTGTTTAAAAAGAGTCAAATCCTAAACTCTGAAATGCTCTCATCTGGACAAAATGACTGAAACCTTATTTTTAAGAGCCCCATGGGCAAAAGAAATTCTTGAATCCTGATGGTCATGCTAATAAGTGCAAAAAGACACCAAGGCGGGTCGTTTATCTTGATGTAAATCATGCGCGAAAGCTGGGGAAAAAACGGAGAGACAGATGAAGCAGGCAGACATGACATGCGCTGGGTGTTTCCGACGCACCAGTCCTCACCGACCGGAGCTATCAGGTGGACAAGTCAGGTAGGCATCTGAAGCCAGATCATTTCTTTGAACCATTCAAGAAGTTTTACTGGCTAAATTCATGTCAGTATCCATAATTGGTACATTATATAGCCTGATCAGTACAAGAATAATCTTCGGCACTTAAATTAAAATTGTCATCAATTCATTGTAAATATCTACACTCTCCTAGCTGCTCATTCTCTCGTAGGATAACAATTTACAGATTTCTGGTAGAATCTTTTACTGACGTCTACTGATTGCAGAGACAAGCTAGGCTATTGTCAGACTGATACAGGTGGAGGCGCGGAACAGTGGGGTTTGGTGTAACCGTTGTTGATGTGTTTTGACATTTAAACTCAAGACATAGAACGCTAACTATGCTGTAATAACACTTACAATTCTTAAAGAGTTGACAGATCGAACAATGCATTCAACTCAGTTCTACGAAACAATCTCAAATTCGCCATGCAGAGAGGAAATTTCATGTTAATTGGCCAGCGATGTGTCACTTACATTTCGTAAAGAGTATTACTTTTTGGTAACTAGAGTAAATCAGATAGACCCTACATTCAGCCTCGTGTGTCTATCATGGCATATAATGGACGCTTAAGCGGTTTAGGTTTGACCCAAATCCGGGACACCCTCATCCCACATTATCACCCGTCGCCTGATTGGCTGCATCGTGTGCAAATCTTGTATCGGGGAATTGGTGACCCACAGGAGTAGGCCGCAAACGAAACTACACGCCCTTGCTTCCACCCGGAGCGTCCAACCTCAATGCCTGTCAAGTCGCGAGGTCGTTTTCATGCGCATCAGTCAGGGATGGTACGTAATGCTGGGGGTATTTCTGTCAGTCCAGACCTTGTTGGATCGTCATGGTGGTGGTGGTGGCCAGAGGGTGGGGAACAAGGGGAGAAAGGGTGACCGCGTTAGGCCATTTGAGGACGGACTGGGCTCACGCAGACACTCATTCAGCCTGCCCCGGTGACACAATAGATACATCGCTGGCCTAACATGCATATCTCCTCACCAACAACTGCTGAGTGTGAGTGGTGGTCAAAGCTAGTCCACATCCCGCATCCATCACGGCTGCTCCAACTAGGTTCTGCTGACGTTTGACTGGAAAAGAGTTTCTCTCATTTCCCTTTCTAACAAGCGCTGGCCCTCGAGTTTCAATGCGTAGCGTCTAAACGACAGCTCGCGCGGTGACGGGAGCAGACGACATTTGAGCGTTTTTTCATACACGTAGCGCGCAAAGAGATCTCGTGGGCCGCGTGGGTGGTGGTGATGTCACGGACGAAATGCAATCTCAATATCTCACGAATGACGGAGGCGGAACGCCACCCTTTCCATTGTGGCTGGTTGATCCACTGGGTAATCACTCATCTTACGCGACAGACACTCAACTAGAATAACCTAGCGAGGTTAATACCAAAAATTGCAATTCTATTGTCTGGGTTGCCCTAGCGAAATGTGGGTGTCCATAACGGCGGATGAGAATGAGAAATTATGTTTCTGCTTTTCTTCTCTTCGCTCGTTCCCGTTGCAAATGTCCTAGTGTCTTCCGTCCCTGAAGTAGCCTAATAAACCAAAACGAAATTATTAGTTATTAGATTGGTGCTTTAGGCCGCATTTGTGCAAACTAAATTGAGTCAACGGCCAAGAATCTCCTGCAGTCGAGAACGCGACCGACCGCTCGTACACGGCAGCTAAATAGATAGCCAAGTTGTCAGCGTGATGTCACTGTGTCTCAGGGGTCTGGATGCGAGGGTCCAGTGTCGATTTTTCAATATTCAATATTCTCGAATTTCGATTTTTCACGACGTTCCGTGTCGCATTTTGGCTTTCAGTTCAGTGTCGTTTTCTACAATGCGACTATCTGTGTCGATGTCGCTTTTTCAGATCCCCGGTGTCGGAATTTGGGGGTCAATATCAAATGTAGATTTTTCAAATATACCTGTGTCGCGTGTCGCCATTTACCCCTTATAAACCCCTCGCCATTTTTTTCCGCAGTTATCCGTTTACGAGATCAAACCTAAAGGCTATGTCGACTAAGCTACGCATTACGTTCCAAAATGCTAGTGGCTGTGCGTGTGTATGGCGGGGTGGGGAGTGTATTGGGTGGAAAACACACCGGTGATATTGCGACCAACTATGTCTGAATGACAATAATGACCTTGGGTCGACTCTTCCTACAGCGGCTCCATGGTAGCATGATATACGATACAATGATGACTCCTATAGCGTGGGCGTCCATTTGTCATTCATTGAGCAGAGTGAAGGAGAGAGCAAGGCTATGCCCCCTGCAGGCCATGCCCCCTGCAGGCCATGCCCCCGGAAGGTATTGCCCCCTGACAGCGGGGCACTAGCCGTGGGGTCACCTATCTGGTCGTTCTACTGCCCCGCCTCACGTCCATCACTGGTATCCTGAGCTCATATTTTATAGATAAGGCAGGGGCGGGAACCCTCTACATGATCAGGACCACCTATGTGTCACAGACTACAGCGAGCGGATTACTGTGTCTAGCAAAACTCCGTTTACTATGGTTTGCCCTTTGATATCGCATTATTATACACACTTGATCTTGGCTAAATTGACTGCCATGGAGTTTATATTGGGGTTTATTTAGATAGCAACTGCCTGACAAACAATGCTCAATAAAGGATACTATACGTATACCTCCACCTTTATAAATCAAACTTAGATATTAAGTAATTTCTATATATACAACACGTTGCTATAAACGGACAGGCATAACATAACAATTTCGACTCATTAATTAATATCAGCGACATTCGGTTTCTGGTTATTGTACCGCGCATCAGTGATCCTTGACGCATTCTACGGGGAGACATCACCAGTATAATAATAAAGCAAATGGCAGGATATAGCCTTACAGGCTGAAAGTGCCGTTAAAACCCAATCAAATAAAATATTAAAGCAAGTGTTACCTCACACGAGAGGGCGTAACTGCATTTACATATATAACATTGTTCCTTAGCACAGTCGTGATACAGAGTTACGTAAGTATATGTGATGTTCTGAGTGGCCAGTCATATAACTGCCACTGTTATGAATATATATATGCCTTCGGCCGTTCGGGATATTACAGTGCACTCCAATAATTACCGTTCCCCCAATTATCCTGTTTATTGCAGACACGCTGTCGGGCGAAAATAAATTGCTTTAATATCCCAATGATATTTGTTACGCACGTTTTTCCCCCCATCAATAAGCTACCTGTAGCACTAACTGTTTCTTGGTTTCGTATTTTAATTAAGACACAAAACTTCCCGCTAATTTGTTTATATATCTTCACTTACCTGATCGCAAATCCATCAACGTCCCCGCAATATATGCGTTTTCATTACCTCAAAACACCGAGCGACAATTTTTTTTTTCGAATGATGAATTTCTCCCCATGTTGAACAATGCCGGAACTACTTAAAACATGGCGAATGACACATCGCCCTAAAATGTAGGCATCTGGGCTTGTTTGATCGATCTGGAATGAGAAGATACATCAATCTTGTTGCGTCTGTCTTTTCCCAATAAGGCCATCAATACGATGGCAGTTTTGCCATTGAGTTTGACAGGGGGAAGGGGAGTATAAAACTGAACAACTCGTGAACATCTTTATTTTGTGGCTTTTTTCACATAATAAGCCATGGATGGCTTGAGGAAATTGCGTATGTGAGCAGTGGGGGGGGGGGTCTCGAGGGGAAGGAGAAGGGGCGTGGAGGGAGGCGAAAGGGAGGCGTGGAGGAGTTGGGAGGGAAGGCGTGGAGGAGGGGAAAGGAAGGCGTGGAGGAGGGGCCAATTAAGTAACTGCCGCCGAGTCCCCATGGTATGAAGTAGGTGGAGGGGTAACCCAACGCTCTGTCAAACACAAAAACGTTTAAACGAGCTGGCGATGCGAGGATGCAAGGAACTATCTTACTGGCTTCACCGCTGGATTCTTTGCATCTAGACCGGTTCTCGGCTTCAAACCATTTGCCAAAATTGGTCTTCAATATGGTCGGGGTTGTATGATAATAAGGCAGCAAATAACAGTAGTCGCCTTCAAGCCCAAGACGTGATGATAACTACGAGGTGCGAATATCGATTTTAATTGCCCCCCCCCCCCCCGATTAATTCCCACGTGGCAGAAACATACATACCGCTAGTGCCACCTGACTTGCGGACTTGTCACAAGATCGTTTGGTCCACGATGTCCTAGCATTGCTATCTGTCCGCGAGGGTTTCCACGAAATGTTTTCAATGGTGATACAGCAACGGTAGAGAAAAAGAGAAAAATAGCTTAATTATATTCAAAGAAGGTCAAGTTTTCTTTCCTTCTCCAACATATTAGACAGGCCTTTAGGCACTGTGTTGTCTTTAATGACCTGTTCCGAGAAGCAATGATGGTTTCGTGATGGATGGTATGGGGAACGACTAATTATTCATTGTTATACTAAAGGAGGAAGTTCTTCACACGAAAGCATATTTTTAAATAGGTGCCCGGTGGCACCGTTCGATGGTGTGATGCTAGCTCTTCACAGACGCATCCAGACAAACCTGTACATCTATTAATCAAGAAATATGTTACCAATCATTGTCCCTCTCCCTCTATTGATCAAGACAAACGTTGCCAATCATTGCCCCTCTCCCTCTATTGATAAGAACCAACGTTACCAATCATTGCCCCTCTCCCTCCATTGATCCAAACAAACGTTACCATTAATTGTCCCTTTCCCTCTATTGATCAAGACAAACGTTGCCAATCATTGCCCCTCTCCCTCGATTGATCAAGACAAACGTTACCAATCATTGCCCATCTCCCTCTATTGATCAAGACAAACGTTACCAATCATTGCCCCTCTCCCTCTATTGATCAAGACAAACGTTGCCAATCATTGCCCCTCTCCCTCTATTGATAAGGACAAACGTTACCAATCATTGGCCCTCTCCCTCCATTGATCCAAACAAACGTTACCATTAATTGTCCCCCTCCCTCTATTGATCAATACAAACGTTGCCAATCATTGCCTCTCTCCCTCTATTGATCAAGACAAACGTTACCAATCATTGCCCCTCTCCCTCTATTGAGCAAGACAAACGTTACCAATCATTACCCTCTCCCGCTATTGATCAAGACAAACGTTACCAATCATTGCCCCTGTCCCTCTATTGATCAAGACAAACGTTACCAATCATTGCCCTCTCCCTGTATTGATCGAGAAAACGTTGCCAATCATTACCCCTCTCCCTCTATTGATCAAGACAAACGTTACCAATCATTGTCCCTCTCCCTCTATTGATCAAGCCAAACGTTGCCAATCATTGCCCCTCTCCCTCTATTGATCAAGACAAACGTTACCAATCATTACCCCTCTCCTTCTATTGATCAAGACAAACGTTACCAATCATTACCCCTCTCCCTCTATTGATCAAGACAAACGTTACCAATCATTGCCCCTCTCCCTCTATTGATCAAGACAAACGTTACCAATCATTGCCCCTCTCCCTCTATTGGTCAAGAAAACGTTGCCAATCATTACCCCTCTCCCTCTATTGATCAAGACAAACGTTACCAATCATTGTCCCTCTCCCTCTATTGATCAAGCCAAACGTTGCCAATCATTGCCCCTCTCCCTCTATTGATCAAGACAAACGTTACCAATCATTACCCCTCTCCTTCTATTGATCAAGACAAACGTTACCAATCATTGCCCCACTCCCTCTATTGATCAAGACAAACGTTACCAATCTTGCCCCTCTCCCTCTATTGATCAAGACAAACGTTACCAATCATTGCCCCTCACCCTCTATTGATCAAGACAAACGTTGCCAAGCTATCATCGTATATATGGGACATTGATATGCGTCGAAAATCAATTGCTTTCACCTCGGGGTGGGGTGAGCGGGTGACTATCATACCATTTTGACGCATGGACTTACCTCAGCCCCGATCACCCATATTCAACACATCACGTACAGACGAATTTCCCTATCCAACCATATACCCAAATAGAAAGCTCTCAATTTGCGAATGACCCAAACTTTCGTCCAAAGCTCTTGTGACTTACTCTCAGTCCACGTCACTTACATACAAGTAACAGAACACACACTAGACTCACCTACGCAATCGGACGGCGGCCCTATATTTGGTCCAAATTACCCCCCTTGCCTCTATATAGAGACTCAACATGGATCTTAATGATGCTATCGATCTGCCGACCCGGCACATGGATCCTTTTAGCCACTCCAGTCCTCCCGCTCTGTTCCAATTATATACAAAAAATGTTCCTTGTGCTGCTGCTGCCAAGAGGAAGTAAATCAGACGTTAAGCACTGGAGCAAAGTCAGCCGGCAGCCCACTGGGGTACGAGTCCCACCACTCCCTCCAGCATTTGTGGCTTGTGCGTGGAGGTCTATTCTCATTTTGGGGGGCAAATTGCACTCCAGTTGTTGTCTGGACCCCCCTCCCCCCCCCCCCCCCCCAAGATCATGTCGAGCGTTGGCAATCCAACTCGACGCCCCCCACCCCTCCCCCCTCCGTCGACCATTGATCGTAATAGTTTTTCTTGCAGTTTATCGCATTCAGATTGAGGTCAAAAGAAAAAAAGTTAAAACATCACTGTATCCGATTGCGTACCTCGCCGTTAAAACCTCATTCATTTCCTAAGCAATCTCGTTCTTTCCTCGCTTTTCAGGGGCGATGGAAGCCTTTTATTTCCACACTCTGCGGCTAGGCAATGTGATAACAATTGAACGTTCTTGGAAGCAGATATATCTCAAACCCGGTTAGGGTAGATCTATCTACCCGTTTTATGTATTTGATAGAACAAAATTCATTCCATTCAGAAAAGAAGCGCGCAGAAAATGATACATTTAATGGCGGTCGACATATATATCCTATCACGCAATAAAACTTATATTTATGGGAGCGATTTGCACAGCGACCAACTTTTGCGATCGGGAAACTATTAGTCTAGGACATCAAGCGAAACTCGTCCTTCCTACTGGGTACTTTGGAGGAAAAACCGTTTTACAATGAGAAAGCCGCCAGGCAAACTTCAGTCATTCGCTGAATTTCGCGCAGAAATGCCATTTATTACCGACTCAATTTTCCACCTCTTACACCCTGCAATAAAGGCGCTAGAGAGGGCTTTAGGCTGGTGCTATCATCTTCGCTATTTACATTAATAATTGCCCCGTCAAATTCAGTCAGTTAAGCGCTGCCGCGCTTTCATCTCCCTCCCATAATCTGTTGAATAGGTACAAAACTTCCCATTAACAACTTTTGTGCTCGCCCTCGCAGTGCCTCGATTGCGGCAAACAATATTTTTCATTTAGGCTATATCTATGAGGACACGCTTACATCCAGACAGCGGTAATAATAATTCGAAGCTGTCCCAACGTCATCAGCGTGTGACATCCTTCACGATCGGCAAATAGACTCTTATTATGCGTTTGTGTCCGAATGCGCATGGGCAGTAAATTCCAGGCGTGCGCGCTCTGGGTTTGACGTAATGCCAGATCCGTCGCAATGCTTAAGAACAAAATTCGCAGTTCATATGAGTCAAGTGGCGCAACTTTTTTCATGCAATAAACGTACGTAAAGCGAATTAACGTAGCAGGAATAGCAGGAAAGCAATATGAGGTGATATATATGAGATGAACACATGCTTTGGTCGCGAAATGTTTTGTCATATTCTCGGAGACCCTTTATTGGCCCTTCCAAATACTGTCCCTAATTCTTAGGAAATTAGACTTCCTCGGGAAAGGGAAAGCAATGGCAGTATTATGTTTAGCTTTGAAATTTACAGTATGCTAACTGGACGTTATTCAGGTGTCTGTGTGGGCGCAGGATAAAGATCCCATGTTCTTCTTCGCAAAGAGTATGGAGCTAACCCCGGGGACATGGCTCCACTCTTCCAGCCTTCTCTCATTGACGCGGTATTGCCAAAAGTGGTTAAAGAGTCCTGAATATGCAACCAACCAACCTGCTTGGGAGCGGGTCGAGAAAGGTTGCTGGATCCTCGAGAGGTTTAGACGCTGGTACATTCTTGAGGATGCCTTTCATGATCCGTTGATTGCAACCGGAAATAACCAGCCAGTGTAGTCCGGGGGAAAGTTATGTTGCGCGATCACATGCACCAACTTACATACACTCGCACCCAGCCGCAAGCTTCTGTTGTGATTTGTTATGCTACTGTAAAATTTATATTGTATTTAAGCGGGTCCCTCTGAGCCTAGTAATGGAAGTTTCCTTTCCATTTCCACCGAGATGTCTCAAAATACCAAAGCCATCATCGGCTGAGTAGTGAATGGGGGGTAGGGATAGAGGGATGGGGGCGGGAGGTTCGGTCACACGCTACCCCCAGGGCCTGTCGTGTCACGCACCGTATTGGCGGACCATGTATTATTACCGGAGGTCGATAACAAAGATCATTGCATTGTCCAGCCGGGATGAGGCAGGGTCGGGGGAGGGGCACTGAGAGAAAGCGAAATAATAGTCCGTACGGTGCTTGGCTATGCAAGGTAAGCCCTCCTCCCCCCTCCCTTTCCTCGTTGCAAATCTGGTCACAAACCCCCCTCTCCCACCACAAATCATAGCTCCTCCGCGGCCACCCCTCGACCCCTCCCCTACCCTCCCCCGCCTTCCTCACCCACACCTACTCTCCCAAGACAATCTCCTCACATCCCAACCCCATCAATTAATAACGTAGGACCCCCCTCACCCCCTCTCCTGCCGGCCCCCTCCCCCTCCCATCAACTCCCCTTCTCTCCCCTCTCCTACCCCCGCCCCCGCCCCCACCCCCGCCCCTGCGCTTCTTCCTCGTCCATTTCACCGATCTCGTCGATCAAAGCGACCTTCTAAACCCCATGACATTGACGCGCCATGTAAACCGGACGGATACGTAAGAGAGACCACGTGGTGTGTGCGTGGGTGGTTATTTGTCCTTCAATTGACCTCCATCATACCTGGCGACTACTGCTACCTCTTCCCCGCCACCCGTCCCCTTCCTTTTCCCCTTTCCCGCCATCCTTCCCCTTCCCTTTGCCCTTCCTCTACTCTCTTTCCACCCCACTTCCTCTCTTCTCTTCCCTCAACCCAATTCCATCCAAAGTACAAACTCTCCGCCCACACCCGCGCGCTTACCAGACAATCATAGCAATAGCTTGGCCTTCCTGCGACCGTCTCGCTGCCTGCTGCGGTCGTAAACGTCATCAACATGTATAAACAGCCTCGTGTTGGCCAGTGACGTCTCTCAAGTAAGCCATCCACACCAGCATCCATAGACATAAATACCAGCCTTACAAACGAGATTAACCTTTCTGCACATAAACAGGGATTGCTCAGTTGTTGGGGACCTTACAGCCCAACACGTCATGCATTATTCGGCGGATTGCATTAAGAACTGTGACAGTACTAGCGATATTTTCCATTTGTTCGTCACTCTGTCAATGGTTAATATAATGGAATTTCAAAAAATCTGCCAGTTCCACCTTTAAGTTACATTGCCATCAACGAAATTAAACCTATGATGGGTCATCCTCATCGCTAGGCAAAACCGGAACTCGATATCTCAAGGCGTTCGACAGTTATTGTATGTACTTTCCTGCGCCGTCTGCATTGGACCGATGCTTAGCATAGACATATGGCGTATCTGCGAAAGATCTGCGAAAGCACTTCCCATCGAGTTGGTACATTGTCCAGCACATAATGCGACCGGCTCAATTAGTATCCGACACACAATCCGCGTCTGGAATATGGAAGATGGAAGATGGAATAAATGCCGAAACCTCAGAAAACGTCGCCGTGAGGGGATACAGGGGATTGGTTCTGATTGCGGAAAGGAGAATGGCAGGATATCGGTAGCATCTGACACCCCATTGCTTCATGCCTTCCATGAAAATGAAGGCAATATAAGTATAATGTAGGTATGAAAATACTTCAGACGGGAAAGAAATCTGCGTGCACTTGGAGTCTTAAAGCGTAGACAAACCACCTGGATATAGTTGATTCGTTCACCCACGTTAAAGAATCCTTGCCTGATTAGTCGTTTTATCGTACTATGACAAGTCAAGTACTGCTAGTGATGATTACCTTTTCTACTCCCCCCCCCCCTCCGCCCGACCCCCTACCTCCATATCGCTCTCCACTTCCCAATCTCCCGGTCTCATTTCCTCGCTCTCTCTCTCTATTTCCATCTCTTTCTCTCTCCCTCCCTCCCTCCCTCCCCCTCTGTCTATCCAGTTCTCACTGCCTCACTGATAAATGGCGTGTTTGCCATTCCTTATCATGCTATCGTCATCCAATAGGCCTATGACACCGGCCAGTGTTGTGTGGCACTGCTGAAAGGGGTTTAGCCACGTCCCTCGAGCCATTGCTAATGGCCGCTGTCGTTGTCGTCTGGACGCAGGCGGCCAATGACTCCTGCCCATCTACATCAAGTCAGGCGCCGGCAGGCCTATCCCGACTTTACCCTCTGCTCATAATGCCTTGCCTCATGCAATAACCAGACGCTTGACGCAATCTGATGTACAAAAACTTCAATTTTATGCTTGAGATGGAAGCTCATCGCGGTTGACGTCTGAGTTTTTTTTAAAACGCCGCTGCATGGTTCCTCTCACGACGTCATTATGGTTGTGAGAGCGCGTCACCCGCGGCAGGAGAAAATCTCTTGACGTCATTATAATCCTCTTCCGGGAGGCAATAGAGGAATGGTTGCCAAGTGGCCTATCTAAGTCAGAACACTCACTCCGGTCGCTGATGATCAGGTCTGTTGCTAAATTAACGGGACTACATTGAAACTGATTTTGTCATAAAGGTAGCGCGATCGGTTGTCAGGGAACCTCCATTGTGACCTGGGGTAGCTGTCAGATTCCATTGTCAAAACGGTAGCGCGCTTGGTTGTCAGAAGGCAGTCATTGTCACAAGGGTAACACGCTCGGCTGTCCGAGAGCCTCCATTTGACACAAGGGTAACGCGCTCGGCTGTCAAAGAGACTCCATTTGACACAGAGGTAGCGCGCTCGGCTGTCAAAGAGACTTCATTTGACACAAGGGTAGCACGATCGGCTGTCAAAGAGACTCCATTTGACACAAGGGTAGCGCGATCGGCTGTCAAAGAGCATCCATGGTCACAAGGGTAGCGCGCTCGGCTGTCAGAAGACCTCCATTATCACAGCACGAACGCACCAGGCTTTCCATCCCGGATTCAATTGTCCCTAGCTCCAATAGCCCACGATCAGTTTCACACAATATTGGTAAAGTGTTGCATTGGGTGTTTTGGTCTCTCTTTGTGGAATAGAATAACAAAGTCGGCGTAAAACACTTGCCACCTCCCAACCTAGCCAACCAGCAATCGATCACCGGTAACCCCTGCAGAGATGGACCAGATGTAGCGTTGGCTAGGACTACCCAGGCCAGGCGTGGCGCTGGCTAGGACTGCCCAAGCCAGGCGTGGCGCTAGCTAGGAATGCCCAGGCCAGGCGTTGTGCTGGCTTGGACTACCCAGGCCAGGCGTGGCGCTGGCTAGGACTGCCCAGGCCGGGCGTGGCGCTGGCTTGGACTACCCAGGCCAGGCGTGGCGCTAGCCAGGACTGCCCAGGTAAGGCGTGGCGCTGGCTTGGACTACCCAGGCCAGGCGTGGCGCTGGCTAGGACTGCCCAAGCCAGGCGTGGCGCTGGCTAGGAATGCCCAGGCCAGGCGTGGTGCTGGCTAGGACTGCCCAGGCCAGGCGTGGCGCTGGCTAGGACTGCCCAGGTAAGGCGTGGCGCTGGCTTGGACTACCCAGGCCAGGCGTGGCGCTGGCTAGGACTGCCAAGGCCAGGCGTGGCGCTGGCTAGGACTACCCAGGCCAGGCGTGGCGCTGGCTAGGACTGCCCAGGCCAGGCGTGGCGCTGGCTTGGACTACCCAGGCCAGGCGTGGCGCTGGCTAGGACTGCCCAGGTAAGGCGTGGTGCTGGCTTGGACTACCCAGGCCAGGCGTGGCGCTGGCTAGGACTGCCCATGTAAGGCGTGGCGCTGGCTTGGACTACCCAGGCCAGGCGTGGCGCTGGCTAGGACTGCCAAGGTCAGGCGTGGCGCTGGCTAGGAATGCCCAGGCCAGGCGTTGTGCTGGCTAGGACTACCCAGGCCAGGCGTGGTGCTGGCTAGGACTGCCCAGGTCAGGCGTGGCGCTGGCTTGGACTACCCAGGCCAGGCGTGGCGCTGGCTAGGACTGCCCAGGTAAGGCGTGGCGCTGGCTTGGACTACCCAGGCCAGGCGTGGCGCTGGCTAGGACTGCCCAGGTAAGGCGTGGCGCTGGCTAGGACTATCCAGGCCAGGCGTGACGCTGGCTACGACTGCCCGGGCCAGGCGTGACGCTGGCCAGGACTACCCGGGCCAGGCGTGGCGCTGGCTAGGACTATACAGGCCAGGCGTGACGCTGGCTAGTACTGCCCGGGCCAGGCGTGACGCTGGCCAGGACTACCCGGGCCAGGCGTGGCGCTGGCTAGGACTATACAGGCCAGGCGTGACGCTGGCCAGGACTGCCCGGGCCAGGCGTGACGCTGGCCAGGACTACCCGGGCCAGGCGTGGCGCTGGCTAGGACTATACAGGCCAGGCGTGACGCTGGCTAGGACTGCCCGGGCTAGGCGTGACGCTGGCTTGGACTACCCAGGCCAGGCGTGGCGCTGGCTAGGACTGCCCAGGTAAGGCGTGGCGCTGGCTAGGACTATCCAGGCCAGGCGTGACGCTGGCTACGACTGCCCGGGCCAGGCGTGACGCTGGCCAGGACTACCCGGGCCAGGCGTGGCGCTGGCTAGGACTATACAGGCCAGGCGTGACGCTGGCTAGGACTGCCCGGGCCAGGCGTGACGCTGGCCAGGACTACCCGGGCCAGGCGTGGCGCTGGCTAGGACTATACAGGCCAGGCGTGACGCTGGCTAGGACTGCCCGGGCCAGGCGTGACGCTGGCCAGGACTACCCGGGCCAGGCGTGGCGCTGGCTAGGACTATACAGGCCAGGCGTGACGCTGGCTAGGACTGCCCGGGCTAGGCGTGACGCTGGCTTGGACTACCCAGGCCAGGCGTGGCGCTGGCTAGGACTGCCCAGGTAAGGCGTGGCGCTGGCTAGGACTATCCAGGCCAGGCGTGACGCTGGCTAGGACTGCCCGGGCCAGGCGTGACGCTGGCCAGGACTACCCGGGCCAGGCGTGGCGCTGATTTGGACTGCCCAGGCCAGGCGTGGCGTTGGCCAGGACTGCCCAGGCCGGGCGTGGCGCTGGCTTGGAATGCCCAGGCCAGGTGTGGCGCTGCCTTGGACTGCCCAGGCCAGGTGTGGCGCTGGCCAGGGCTGCCCGGGCCCGGCGTGTGTTTTTCACACATATTCGTCTAATTGTTACATAGGGATCTCCGGCCCGTAATAACAAACACCAAAAACACCAATCCGGGCTTCCATCCATCATTTACAACCCCTCCAACTCCCGGCTTGGAGTCTGGAAATTGCTTCTCATATATATCATTCATCTCATTATCCCAGAAGGTGTGCCTGGGTCCGTCGGGGTTGGCTAATGTGTCCTCACATGGGGCCAAACACGCCAAACGGTCGATCCATCTTGTAACTCGAACATAACTTTGATTTGATTTGATTATACGAGTGGGGACGAATCAGAATGAGTCAGCCCTCAAACACCTCCGCACCCACCCCCCCCCCCCCCCCCCCCCCCCTCCCCGCCCCCCACCCCAACTGTCTGGTTCCAACCCCGGGCCTTTATGAAATGAAACTTTAACTGGGAGAAAATAAACTAATAATGGCGTTGAAAGAAACGGTAGGGGCCGAAACGGCCCAGGCTCAAAATGTCGCCCTCCAGGAGCTACAGACCCAGGCCCAGCTACCCCAGCCCACGCCCCCCCCCCCCATCCACCCACCCACAGGCCCTGAATCCGCTCCCGCAGACTGTCCATTCATTGCCTCCAATCCCGGAATGGCATTGATGACGATGCCATTTTACGTAGTTTGTCACCCGGCAGAGCGGATCGAAATGCCACAGGTCTGCTTTTCCCTGAGGATTAAATTAGAAAGGTCGTTGCCCCTGTCTGGGACGTTGAGCATCTGCTTGGAATGGGGGGGGGGGTCGTTTCGCTTCATGTCATGGTCCAATTCCGTATGCCGTATAGTACAGTGCCACCCTGTACTGAACCGATCTATGTAAGGCCACCCATACGTGCAGGACAGACTTGTTGTGGTTGGTACGCATGGGTGATGCTCTTACTGCGGCATTGATTGTACTACGTTCCTGATTGTACTACGGCCCTGACTGTACTAGGTCCCGGTGTTAATTACTACGGGCATGATTGCACTGCGGTCATGACTGTACCATGGCCTTGGTCGTACTACAACCCAAAAAGACCGATCTGGGCTCTCAACCATTCATAGACGTCATTGTTGTTATCCAACAGTTACTACCATTAACAGTACTTTAAACGGGTAGTGAATTTGGACCTTTGTCTAGGACATAGAACACGATCGTTTTACTGTGGCCTCGATTTCTTCGTCGAGCAGTTCGATCGAGGCAGAGTGTCTGCCGATGCCTAAGATCACAAACTGAGACATGAAGACAAGCGAGATATGGACAGCCAGGGGCCAAAGTGGGGTTTGTTGGATGAGGAAAAAAATAGACAGCGGCTGAGACTTTGGGAGGTTCTTCACCCAGTGTTTATCTGACCTTGAACCGGTCGATGGGATAGTCTCGGCATGGCAGGCTGGTTCCCGGTGAAAGCGTCGTCCCGGGTCGATACAGAAGCCGCTGCAAGGAAAGCAAACTTTCTCCCTCCTTTTCGCACGTCTTGTAGCTTCGCCATGGGGCTAGAATGGAATCCCTGTACAAAGCAAGGGTCACAGGGGTTTAGGAAGCTTTTAGTGAGGAACTCCTGAACATGGCTAAGCTCTCTTGGGCGTTCAGATGGTAAAACTTAAAACACGAGTGCGTCTGTCTGCCCCCCCCCCCCTCCTGCACCCCCACCCAACCCTCCACTTCAGCCTTCTGCATTCTTTGACCACCAGAGTTGTCAATACCTGAATGATGAAACGAATTTTAAATAAATTGAATTGGTCTTTAAGCCCAGTTTGTGCAAACAAGGGTTAAACTGGGCCAAAGAACGTCCGGGGACGGTGAAGGAGGAAAAATGCCCTAAATTGCCGAAAATTTCCGAGAAGGGCGAGAAATGTACGAGTAGTGCGTATATACTTCACGCAAGTGACGTCTTATATACATGACGTTTCCGCACCCATTAAGCCAGCTTCGACTGATTGTGACGTCGGATCGTTGAATGCCAAATAGCATTGATCGGAAGATCAAAATTAATTCAAACTGAATTCTATATTTGCTTTCAGCGTTCAAAAGTTTACATATGCGCAAAAACACTGTAAAAAGGTTCAGCCCAAGTAATTCTCCGATGTCACGCCAACGAGATATATCTCGAACTGTTGTTTCAAAGGTAACATGTATCAGTGGGGGGCAGGGGTTCCCTGGTGCAGTGGTCATTACCCACTTAGATTTGTGTCAATTGTACGATTTCCTATGCGAAATAATGCGAACGTATAGTAATGCAAACCATTCATAACGTTCGGGTTCTTTTGGGGGGAAACCACTTTGTCTTCCATTCACTTTCGAAAAAAACATTCAGTCGAATTAATTAAGACAAATATTATTATGGCTTAATCTAAAAGTTAAAGTCACCACAGGGCGCTGTCACTATAGTGATTGGAGTGGTTAAAATAAATTACAAAAGTTACCTCACACAACGGATAATGAACTAGATTTGTGTGTTCTTGCTGTGTTGTCTGTCAGTTGACATCCAAGATTAAATTCCACAGCATTCCTCTTCCAGACACCGTCTCGGGGTGGCAACTCGACAAGCTAAAAGTGTAGGTGGTTCAAATTGCGGATGCGGCCTGAAGTGTTTCCGTAGTGGCGAGAAATCACTTTTTAGCTCCCGGGGGAAATTACGGCGCAGCCTCTAGCCGGGACAATGTGTAATAGGGGACATTGGCCTGATGCTCTGCATGCCTAAGTGGTCACTCCGCACGGACACGTAAACACCCGCTCTGTAATCGTTTAAACGGCTGCACACCATTCTAGGGCGGATGGAAGCTGATGCCGTGTTTTACATCAGTGCTTGTACTTTGGTCTCTTAATAGTCGACCCGGGCCCTGGGCCTCCTCGTTCGCACGATAGGTGATACTCTGAAACTGTTTATTTCGTTCTACCCTGGGAATCATCTGGGGACAGGGATTATTTGTTTACATCGTCAAGACCCGTGGATTAACTGTTTGTCATTCGATTATTGCGAATTTATTTCGTATAGGAGGCCATCAGGCCCATAGTACATGCAGGGTTACATCAATATATCGGTGTAACAGGATATATACGATTCAATTTTCGCCATTTGCTTGGTGCAGCCCTTCCGCCTTAAGTAAATAATTCTATAAATTCAGTATGTCTTGCTTTTATTATTGTCTTAACTTTTCATTCAACGGCATGAATTTTATCTTCTATCGAATCTAAACCTCTCGAGTGTCTACAAAGACGCACTTCTCTTGGCACATTTACATGCCGTCAGCATATCTTTGAGCCGAGCATCTGATCCTTGCCAGATCTATGCTTGACTACATTTAACACATCTATGTGCATTTCAGGTATCAAATACTGAAACGGTTACAGAGCGGGTGTTTACGTGTCCGTGTCGAGTGACCACTTAGGCATGCAGAGCATCAGGCCAATGTCCCCTATTACACGTTGTCCCGGATAGAGGCTGCGCCGTTATTTCCCCTGGGAGCTAAAAAGCGACTGCGCCATGACGCTTCTCGACACATTGACATGAGGCTGGGTGCGACATGCCTCAGATGGAGATGTAAGGGCGCGAACCCACAACCTGTTGATCTGCCGCTCAGCTTGCTTACGAAGTGAGCTAGGGAGAAAATGAAGTAAATAATAATTTGGGGACAAATTGCACCTTAAACTTTAGGTGCCGCCCGACTGATAAACTCGGGTTGGTCGGTTGTTCATTCAGGACATTTAACTCAAATTTTGGCCATATCGCGTCAATGGCAGAAGGAAGGTAACCCCCTACTCTTTGCGAAGAAGGACATGGGATATTTATTATGCGACCACACAGACATGGCAACAACGGAGTACGAACCACCGATCGCTTAGAGCGCTGAATGCCAGCGCTCTAACCCACTCAGCTATCGGTGCAGCCCTCGAGAAACTCAGGACATGATATCTTGTTACTAAAAAAGCGCATTATCATTTCGCAGAAATTTAGCGCTTTTCTTGATACGGAACGGGAAGTGAGATTTATAATGAACAGCGCTTACTCAGACCGCCAATAACCGGCTTACATACAGCAAGGGTTGCATAGTGGGTGGGGAGTCGGGGGGAGTGTGGAGTTGTCGCTTAGTAACAGGCTGTGGCGAATGCCTTGCTGGCAATGGATCTGCCAACGTGCTCTTTTCTAAAAACAGTACAGACAATCTTAAATTGTCGTTTGTGACTAGGATGCCTAAGCGGCAACCCCGGTGTGGGGTGTGTGGTGGGGGTGGTGAAGGTAATGATGATGATGTTCGGGGGTGGGGCGCGGTGGGGGGGGGTAATGCCGTTGCAAGAGGTTATACCATTACGTTTTATATGAAGGCACCTTATTAATAAGGCTTATGTTCTTCTCATGCAGCTTAATTCTCTCTCCCGCAGATCGGTTCGCTTGGCATTGCTGATAGAAATTTCTGCATTACAGAGGAACGTTGGGAACTTTCGCCATGCTTCTCTGTTCCGTTGTACTCACACAGGGATCGAGATGGCAAGAAAAGATAAAAAGACAAGATGACTGCGGCAAGTGTTGGTGGCGCGGCTGTGGCGGGTTGTGGTTGTGGTTGTAGCGCGGACATAGCGGGCTTGGGGTTGTGCCACGGCTGTGGCGGGCTTGTGGTTGTGGCGCGGCTGTGGCGGGCTTGTCGTCCACCCATATCCATGTCGGTCAAGCAATTACTCCAACAGTCGAGCGAGTGACCAGGTTGTTGGCCGCCCCCGCAACATCATCCATCTGCCTGTCATTACATCCCCACCCCCACGGTTCTCGTGACACCGGCGGGCCATGGCAACGGTTGGGTTGGGGGAGTGGGATGGGGGATCGGGGGGTGGTAGTGGGGGTCTCGGTTGGGGTAGGGTGGAGATGCGGATTAGGGTTAGGGTAGGGGTGGGGATGTGGGTTGGGGATAATGGGGTAGGGTTGGGGTGAGGGTGGATGAGGGTGATGGGGGAATGATTTGTGGGCGGGAGGGGTGGAGTGGTTGGGATCCTGGGGTTCCAGCTAGGGGGCAGCCGGACAGCAGAGGAAGTGGAACCCCGAGACTTGGGTATAGGTCTCAGATAGAGGCAATATATCTCTCTGGCTAGCCTGGACAAACTCCAGGATGTGCTTCCATATAATTTCCTGTGCCAGATGAGGGCAAACTGTACGGTACCTAAATCAGCGGGAGCCAAGCTGCAGCTAGTGAAGGTATATTATTTTAAATATATATATAGTTGCATAACTTTTGCACTCAGCATGAGTGTCTTCGTCTGCCATAATGAGTTGCAATGTTTTCCTTCCAAGAAATTGGGTAGTAGATTTGCCTCATTGCTTCTCTTCACCTGCGCTTTAACTTTAAGCAGTTTGTATGGGGAAGGTCTAGAATCCTCTTCGAGTTTCTGGCAATTAAGATAGGGACCGTTACTTATAACGTTCGGGTGCGTACTGAATATGTTTCTTGATATCAGGAACATTTTTCTTGATATCAGGAATTGATTTCTTAATATCAGGAATTGATTTCTTGGTATCAGAAATTGATTTCTTCGTATCTGGGATTGATTTCTTCATATCAGGAATTGATTTCTTCATATCAGCAATTGATTTCTTAATATCATGAATTGATTTTTTCATATCATGAACTAATTTCTTCATATCAGGGATTGATTTCTTGACATCAGGAATGGATTTTTGATATCAGGAATTGATTTTTTGACAATAAGAATTGAAATTAAGAATTCGTATGCAAAGGTCCAAAATTGTGATTTTTACACTTTGCTTGACCGCGCATGCTCGATTAATGAAATGAATCTCTGGAATTTGTTTTCAATGCCGTGACTGTGCAGTCATTCAAATTCCGACTGAGATAATCAGACGAATTATTTATACCAACGCCTTTCTCTGTATCAAGTCAAAAGCCGGTCGCCAGACTGGACAGGAGCGCAGCGCCGCCTGGTGCTGGAGTGAAAAGACATTCTCCATAGTGCTGTCTCTGATGGCGACACCCGGAGTCGCCGACTGACTGATGAGGCTTTCACCGGAGTCTGGCCTCACAGCAAAGGGGGAGGCAACGGTGTGATTGTCAGTCGATTCCCCTTCTGTCTCTGTTATTGTCACTGTCTCATTCGTTCATTTTATATGCATTCATCGGTCAGAGTGTCTCACTCTGTCTGACCGTCTGCATGTCTCTGTCCCACTTTGTCTCACCGTCTGCCTGTCTCACCCTGTCTGTCTCACTCCGTCTCACCGTCTGCCTGTCTGTCCCTCTCACACTGTCTCACCCTGTCTGTCTCACTCTGTCTCACCGTCTGCCTGTCTCACCCTGTCTGTCTCACTCTGTCTCACCGTCTGCCTGTCTCACCCTGTCTGTCTCACTCTGTCTCACCGTCTGCCTGTCTCACCATGTCTGTCTCACTCTGTCTCACTCTGTCTCACCCTGTCTTACAATTTACAGAAAAATACCCGAACAAATGCAATTTTCCTTTCCAATTGACTTTTTTCAATATTATTAAACATTTTTTTTAAATATCGGCGTTATTATGCATGTCATGTCAATGGACATAGCCTGCAGTGATGTGGCAACGCAACGCAACGTAGCGCACATGGTGGACATCGTTTCCTGCAGAGGGAGACCTCCTTGGTGCAATGGTTAGCAAACCGGACCGCCGATCAGTAGGTTCTCAGGTTCTAATCCGTGTCCGGGCACCTAATCTGGGGCTTTATCCATTCATCCTTAATTGTTACGGCAGGTTCGTTGGCCCAGTTTAGCCTTGCGCGCGTAGAAAAGCCGTAAACCCAAGCCATTTCATTTCATTTATATCTTACCGAGTTTGTCTAGACAATTTTTGCAGAGACATCGCAACCATACAAAAAATGTGCTCCAAAGAATGGACCCTGATTTTACTTACCTGTAAAATGCGCACCGATGATCAAATAAGATCATTTCTATTTTAAAGAAGTAAAATGTTATAGAAAAAAATGCTGTATCAGCAACTTTAATCAAAAGGATTTTTTAAGAAACACATCTTATCGTCAAACGTGCCATCGCTCTATTGCACACACGCCTTTCCCGTCATAGTCATCCATCTGAAAGCCTCCCTGAACCACTTGTAACAGTTTTCCCCCACACTATCTCTCGGTTATTGAGCCGCATTATCAGTATATCTACACTTCCACACACTTCCACACACACACACACACACACACACACACACAGACAATGAGCGGCTAATCGATAGTGCCCGTCTCCCTCTGACACTCGCTATAACCACGGACACGGCTGCAAGCACCTGTCTCGTAGCCTGGAGGACATATCAGTCGGTGGCATCACCGGTATCAGGAGAAGCACAAGGTCGCCACCGCCCCCCCCCCCCCGCCCTTCCCCCCACCTCCACCCCCTTCGCCCACCTTCACCACCCACCCGTCCCAAGAATAAGATAGGGAGGTTGAAAAGATAAAGGGTGACGTATGGGTAGATACTCGCTGTGGTCGTCTGACAAGACGGTGAGGGGCTGAAAGAAGAACGAATTAAAAGTCAGGTTGACAGCTCTGTGCGTCATGGGTCTGGTGGGAATTAGATTATATTACACGATTAAGTCACGTGATGGAGCGTTTTGTTCTGAAATGGTTTATATTGAATTATTTTCGGTACATAATTTCATTCAGATCTCGGTGTGGGTTACGCCGCTCCCCCCTCTCCCGTTCCTTGCTTGTTGTGGACCTCCACCCCCCGGTAAGCTGCCTGCACCCCCCCCCCTCGACCGCCCCACTCTCCGCCCCACTTTCACTCCCCCCAACTTTGAGCCCGTCCCTCTACCAGCTGAGCGTAGCCTGCATCAAGTCCGCACACTAGACACCACTTTTAGCCAAATCACGTCAAGAACAGCCAGAAATTAAAATTCAGCATTAATCATTTCAGCTGCAAGTTCGGAAATTAAAAGCATCGTTTGAAGAATAAAAGACTTTTACTTCTTTAAAAGGCGTTTGTGTGCTGACGTATTCACCAAATGGCGCTTTGAATGGGGCATTTTATGTACTGGTCGACCACTTGTCGCCGACAGTGAAGAACCTATTTTGGGCTAGACACCGTCGCGCCGCGCAGCGGCAGTCTGCGAAAAAAAGGCGAAGACATGGATCCGAGGTATTCAATATTTTATTATATAGTACTCGGTCGCGATACATGTTTCACCCTCGCCATTGCGGCGTTTCTGGCTTACCTACGTCATTCTCTCGCGCTGTTTCGAGAGTCAGGGACTGCAGATTATTTTTACCAATGGCAAATGGCTTTAATGGTATATGGTAAGAAAGAAGACCACCTATTGCATGCTTCAGCACGCCATACCTGACACGAGAGACATGGCCCTTCTGAGAACGACTTGTAGGACAAAAATAAGTACAAAGCGCTATCAATAAAAAGCCGTCGCAAAAAATAAAATCTGGAACACGTGACAATGACGCCATATCCCTTGAACGCAGCAGGTAGGTAGGTACCTTGAAAGGAGAGGCGAGCGGGGCAAGGGTTTTTTCCGTTCCTCGGGAGGAATGGGCTTTTCATTTCAGCGTGAACTGGTGATAAAAATAATAATTCTTCGTGAACTTGGAATGAGGTATTGGCCGACCGTCGTAATCAAGGGTTTTAAAACTATGAGGCCGGTCTAAAAAGAAGGTTCACGTGGACAATTTTTTACGGACCTCCCCTGTCCAGCAGGTAAAAGCACGCAATGCCCAAACTAAAGCAAAAAAAGAGCGACACATGATAAAACATTATTAGATCAAATAACATTTAATCCCTACATCCCATCCATAGAGAACAGTGTAAGATAGATACATACGAGACCCGATTCTGTGACCTGTACCCGTACTCGATGGTTGCAGGTGGCGTTATTCGCATCTTTGTTTGAAAGCAAGTGCGATGAGGGCCAATGACTGGCATCACAAAGTATGCGTCCAGGAGTGATCGTATTATCGTGAGCCCATTAAATATGGTGCCCTTTATAACGTGGTTGAAGAGTCGACTGTATGGGCATCCAACCGATCAATTGTGCTGCCATTAAGTTGCACCAGGAAAATAAAAGCCGGTCAAAGGGGGTGCATTACTGACGATAACCGTGTGTATTTGTGGTTTATTATCGTGGCAGCGTGTCGTCTGTTTTCAAAACGGGGGTGGGGAGGGGGGAAGGGGTGACACCTAGTGAATTAACTGGTGACGCATGCGGAGATTGCAAACGACAAGGCGAGTGATCGGTGAAAGGCAAAACATTACACAATTTATCGTTATTAGTTTTACGCCCACGCTTATGGCACAGAGATGTGATGTCTCGTCATTAGCGTATTTATAGTCTTTTTCCATCTGTCTGTCTGACGTCATGGCAGATACAGGCCTGCATCCAGGGTTTGCATGCCGAGAATACATCTAACTGGTTTATTATACGAACCATCTACAACCCTCTTCATAAAATATAACTAATTATCAAAAGCGTATTTATAAAACATATGCAAAGAGGCACATACATATGGTCTCGATATTTGTATGATAAAACACTGTCATTAGATTATTAGTCATCACGGCATAGATAATTAACGTTGCACAGGTAAATTCATAGACGCCGTGAGAAGAAAATTACAATGTATTACATATACATGACATTATCGTTGGCATCCGTCCGTCTGCAAAAGACGATGGATTTGCAGCTTTTGTTTTGGTTTAAGTAGTAAGATTTGTTTCGCAGCATTGCACGTATGACTAAAAAGGCCTATCTGTGACCGACAGAGCTTAGCGCAATCGTCACATCGATAACCTCACTGGACGCCTAGATTCGCGTTTCAAATCCAGTTTCTTATACCAGAGCCCGCCGTGGTGGGACATTTCCTCTCGCACGAGACGCACCCATCCCCTCTTTTGGGACGCTAGATCCTCCCAAACATTCGAATCGATCATGAAAACACGCTTGCAACATCCTAAAACCTGAGCTTTGGCCGTCCCGTTGACCTTTTGCCGGCGGCAGGCTCGCCGTAGATCCTTTGGAATGCGTTAATTTTACCTACGATGTACGTTCCCAGCCAACGAGGAAGTCTTCGTTTTACAAGAGCAAGAATGTTTGGTAGGCTGGCCCTGGCTTACACTTCAGTATTTGTTACCTTGTCTTGCCAAGATACGCCTAAAATGTTTCGCAAGCAACGAAAATGTAAATCGTTCAATTTCCTTTCTAATATATACATATACAAGTACATATATATTATATATATATTACTTTACATTTACATATATATATATATTATGTATATTTTCCATTACACATATACATGGTGACATTTATTGATATTTATTTATTGCAATTATTTCTTCCTAATCAAACAAATTTACTGTTCACGTTGACAAAATATATAATATTACTCCATCGAAGGCTGAAAAGCAGATGATACCAAGCTATAATATTGCATTCAGCGCTCTTTTCAATCGGACAGTCGAAAAAAAAAAAAATATAATACGGATTTAAAGCGGCACCTGAACATAGAATCTGAAATCAATATGTGCACTATATCTCGGCATTCTTTGGCCTGGAATGGCTTTGCACGGCGTCTATGCATACATGATGAAGCCGGCTCCATACCCTGTGCTGTGGCCGCACATCAGTCTCGTTTTGGCCATTACTCACGTTACATGATCAACGCCCATGTCTACATCTGAAGTCGGATCAGGCGAGACACGGAAGCCAGGCATCTTTCAACGTCGAATTAGTTACTGAGCTCACCCCGTTTCCCGTGCAAGCGGGGGACTTCCTGACCAGACGCACGGAATGGACTGTCCGGGGTAAGGCAGATTTATCACACATGAGCGACACCTAGTGTAGGGTGTCTGCAACTCCAGATTAGTGTTACTAGAGAAAGGGGACCGACCAAAGATATACATATATCTAAGCACTTTTATATCTCTCTCTCTATAGATATAAAGGGAGACTAAGAGAGGGACACTATAGGAGACAGCGAGAGAAGCCCGAACCCTAAAAACATGGAAATATTGTAAGTTGTGGGTTTGTTTTTGTTGTTTTTCGATTCTAAGTAACTGGCAGATGCACTTCATAGACAACCAGACACACTAATTGACAAACAATGTTTCTCGGTAACGGACTAGATACACCGAAAAACTGTCGCTTCACACAAGCTTTCGCTGGTTAGAAGAGTCAAATCCTAAACTCTGAAATGCTCTCATCTGGACAAAATGACTGAAACCCTATCTTTAAGAGCCCCATGGGCAAAAGAAATTCTTGAATCCTGATGGTCATGCTTATAAGTGCAAAAAGACACCAAGGCGGGTCGTTTATCTTGATGTAAATCATGTGCGAAAGCTGGGGAAAAAACGGAGAGACAGATGAAGCAGGCAGACATGACATGCGCTGGGTGTTTCCGACGAACCAGTTCTCACCGACCGGAGCTATCAGGTGGACAAGTCAGGTAGGCATCTGAAAGCCAGATCATTTCTTTGAACCATTCAAGAAGCTTTTACTAGCCAAATTCATGTCAGTATCCATAATTGGTACATTATATAGCATTTAAATTAAAATAGTCATCAATTCATTGTAAATATCTACACTCTCCTAGCTGCTCATTCTCTCGCAGGAGAACAATTTACAGATTTTTTATTAATCTCTTTATTGCAGAGAAAAGCAAGGCTATTGTCAGACTGATACAGGTGGAGGCACGGAAAAGTGGGGTTTTGTGTAACTCGTTGTTGATGTGTTTTGACATTTAAACTCAAGACATAGAATGCTTGCTATGCTGTAATAACACTTGCAATTCCTGCTTCAGTCCAGTGTCGTTTTCTACAATGCGACTATCTGTGTCGATGTCGCTTTTTCAGATCCCCAGTGTCGGAATTTGGGGGTCAATATCAAATGTCGATTTTTCAAATATACCTGTGTCGCGTGTCGCCATTTACCCCTTCCAAACTCCTTGCCTTTTTTTCCGCAGTTTTCCGTTTACGAGATCAAACCTAAAGACTATGTCGACTAAGCTACGCATTACGTTCCAAAATGCTAGTGGGTGTGCGTGTGTATGGTAGGGTGGGGAGTGTAATGGGTGGAAAACACACCGGTGATATTGCGACCATCTATGTCTGAATGACAATAATGACCTTGGGTCGACTCTTCCTACAGCGGCTCCATGGTAGCATGACATACGATACAATGATGACTCCTATAGCGTGGGCGTCCATTTATCACTCATTGAGCAGAGTGAAGGAGAGGGCAAGGCCATGCCCCCTGCAGGGCATGCCCCCTGTAGGCCATGCCTCCAGTAGGCCATGCCCCCGAAAGGTATTGCCCCCTGACAGCGGGGCACTAGCCGTCGGGTCACCTAGCTGGTCGTTCTACCGCCCCGCCTCACGTCCATCACTGGTATCCTGAGCTCATGTTTTATAGATAAGGCAGGGGCGGGAACCCTCTACATGATCAGGACCACTTATGTGTCACAGACTACAGCGAGCGGATTACTGTGTTTAGCAAAACTCCTTTTACTATGGTTTGCTTCTTTCATATCGCATTATAATACACACTTGATCGTGGCTAAATTGACTGCCATGGAGTTTATATTGGGGTTTATTTAGATAGCAACTGTCTGACAAACAATGCTCAATAAAGGATACTATACGTATACCTCCACCTTTATAAATCAAACTTAGATATCAAGTACTTTCTATATCTACAACACGTTGCTATTAACGGACAGGCATAACATCTCCAGTATAATAATAAAGCAGATGGCACGATATAGCCTTACAGCCTGAAAGTGCCGTTAAAACCCAATCAAATAAAATATTAAAGCAAGTATTACCTCACACGATAGGGCGTAACAGCATACACATATAAAACAGTGTTCCTTAGCACAGTCGTGATACAGACGTACGTAAGTATATGTGATGTTCTGAGTGGTCAGTCATATAACTGCCACTGTTATGAATATATAATATTATATGCCTTCGGCCGTTCGGGATATTACAATGCACTCCAATAATTACCGTTCCCCCAATTATCTTGTTTATTGCAGACACGCTGTCGGGCGAAAATAAATTGCTTTAATATCCCCATGATATTTGTTACGCACGTTTTCCCCCCCATCAATAAGCTACCTGTGGCACTAACTGTTTCTTGGTTTCGTATTTTAATTAAGACCCAACACTTCCCGCTGATTTGTTTATACATTTTCACTTACCTGATGGCAAATCCATCAACGTCCCCGCAATATGTACGTTTTCATTACCTCAAAACACCGAGCGACAATTTTTGTTCGAATGATGCATTTCTCCCCATGTTGAACAATGCCGAAACTACTTAAAACATGGCGAATGACACATCGCCCTAAAATGTAGGCATCTGGGCTTGTTTGATCGATCTGGAATGAGAAGATACATCAATCTTGTTGCGTCTGTCTTTTCCCAATAAGGCCATCAATACGATGCCAGTTTTGCATTGAGTTTGACAGGGGAAAGGAGAGTATAAAACTGAACAACTCGTGAAAATCTTTATTTTGTTGCTTTTTTCACATAATGGGGCATGGGTGGCTTGAGAAAATTGCGTATGTGAGCAGTGTGGGGGGGGAGGGGGCTCGAGGGGAGGGAGAAGGGGCGTGGATTGAGGCGGAAGGAAGGCGTGGAGGAGTGGGGAGGGGAGGAGTGGAGGAGGGGAAAGGATGGCGTCGAGGGAGGCGGAAGGGAGGCTACGAGAGAGTGGGGAGGGGAGGCGTGGAGGAGGGGGAAGGGTGACGTGGAGGAGGGGCTAATTAAGTAACTGCCGCCGAGTCCCCATAGTATGAAGTAAGTGGAGAGGCAACCCAACGCTCTGTCAAACACAAAAACGTTTAAACGAGCGGGCGATGCGAGGATGCAAGGAACTATCTTACGGGCTTCACCGGTAGATTCTTTACATCTAGACTGGTTCTCGTCTTCAAACCATTTGCCAAAATTGGTCTTCAATATGGTCGGGGTTGTATGATAATAAGGCAGGAAATAACAGTAGTCGCCTTCAAGCCCAAGACGTGATGATAACTACGAGGTGCGAATATCGATTTTAATTGCCCCCCCTCGATTAATTCCCACGTGGCAGAAACATACATACCGCTAGTGCCACGTGACTTGCGGACTTGTCACAAGATCGTTTGGTCCACGATGTCGAGTAGGTAGCATTCTGTCCGCGAGGGTTTCCACGAAATGCTGTCAATGGTGATACAACATCGGTAGAGAAAAAGAGCAAAATAGCTTAATTATATTCAAAGAGGGTCAAGTTTTTTTTCCTTCTCCAAGATATTAGACAGACATTTAGGCACTGTGTTGTCTTTAATGACCTGTTCCGAGAAGCAATGATGGTTTGGTGATAGATGGTATGGGGAACGACTCATTATCCATTGTTATACTAAAAGAAGGACGTTCTTCACACGAAAACATTGGTGCCCGGTGGCACCGTTCGATGGTGTGATGCTAGCTCTTCACAGACGCATCCAGACAAACCTATGTGCATCTGTTAATCAAGAAATACGTTGCCAATCATTGCCCCTCTCTCTCTATTGATCAAGACAAACGTTACCAATCATTGCCCCTCTCTTTCAATTGATTAAAACAAACGTTACCAATCATTGCCCTCTCTCTCTATTGGTCAAGACAAACGTTGCCAATCATTGCCCCTCTCTCTCTATTGATCAAGACAAACGTTACCAATCATTGCCCCTCTCCCTCAATTGATTAAGACAAACGTTACCAATCATTGCCCTCTCCCTCTATTGGTCAAGACAAACGTTACCAATCATTACCCCTCTCCTTCTATTGATCAAGACAAACGTTGCAAAGGTATCATCTTATATATGGGACATTGATATGCGTCGAAAATCAATTGCTTTCACCTCGGGGTGGGGGGAGAGGGTGACTGTCATACCATCTTGACGCATGGGCTTAGCTCAGACCCGATCTCCCATATTCAACACATCACGTACAGACCAATTTCCCTATCCAACCATAGACCAAAATGGAAAACACTCAATTTGCGAATGACCAAACCTTTTGCCAAAAGCTCTTGTGGCTTACTGTCTGTACATATCACTTACATGCAAGTAACAAAACACACACTAAAGTCACTTGCGCAATCGGACGGCGGCCCTATATTTGGGCCAAATTATCCCCCTTGCCTCTATATAGAGACTCAACATGGATCTTAATGATGCTATCGATCTGCCGACCCGGCACATGGATCCTTTTAGCCACTCCAGTCCTCCCGCTCTGTTGCAATTATATACAAAATATGTTCCTTATGCTGCTGCTGACAAGACGAAGTAAATCGTTCTATTCTAATAAGGTCTACTTTCATTTTGGGGGCAAATTGCACTTCAGTTGTTGTCTGGACCCGCCCCCCCCCCCCCGCCGCACCCGGCCCCCAGATCATGTCGAGTGTTGGCAATCCACCTCGCTCCCCTCCCCCTCCCCCACCGCCCCCATTGATTGTAACTGTTTTTCTTGCAGTTGATCGCATTCAGATTGCCGTCTCCTCCCCCCCCCCCCCACCTCCCCCCCGCCTCCCCCACCGCCACCCCACCGTCACCAACCCTTTGAAAATCCCTTCTAGCTCATCCAGGTCGGACGCCATTAAATGATGCTCTATTTCTCCACGTGGCTTTGTGAAAAAAAGGTAAAACATCACTGTATCCGATTGCGTACCTCGCCGTTAAAACATCATTCATTTCCGAAGCAATCTCGTTGTTACCTCACTTTCCAGGTGGCGATGGAAGCCTTTTATTCCCACACTCTGCGACTAGGTAATGTGATAACAATTTGAACGTTCTGGAAACAGATATACCTAAAAACTCGGTAAGGATAGATCTATCTACCCGTTTTATATATTTGACAGAACAAAATGTATTTCATTCAGATAAAAAGCGCAAAGGAAATAATACATTTAATGGCTGTCGACATATATATCATATCACGCAATAAGACATATTTATGGAAGCGATTAGCACAGCGACCAACTTTTGCGATCGGGGAACTATTAGTCTAGGACATCAAGCGAAACACGTGCGTCCTACTGGGTACTTTGGATGAGAAACAGTTTCGCAATGAAAAAGCCGCCAGGCAAACTTCAGTCATTCGCTGAATTCCGCGCAAAAATGTCATTTAATACCGACTCAATTTTCCGCCTCTTGCACCCCGCAATAGAGGCGCTAGAGAGGGCTGTAGGCTGGTGCTATCATCTCCTCCATTCACATTAATAATTGCCCGTCAAATCCAGTCAGTTAAGCGCTGCCGCGCTTTCATCTCCCTCCCATAATCTGTTGAATAGGTACAAAACTTCCCATTAACAACTTTCGTGCTCGTCCCCGCAGTGCCTCGGTTGCGTCAAACATGATTATTCAACTTAGCCTATATCTATGAGGACACGCTTACATCCAGACACCGGTAATAATAATTCGAAGTTGTCCCAACGTCACCAGCGTGTGACATCTTTCACGATCGGCAAATAGACTCTTATTATGCCTTTGTGTCCGAATGCGTATAGGCAGTAAACTCCGGACGTGCGCGCTCCGGGTTTGACGTAATGCCAGATCTGTCGCTATGCATAAGAACAAAATTCGCAGTTCATATCAGTCAAGTGGCGTAGCTTTTATCATACAATAATATGGCACGTAAAGCGAGTTAACGTAGCAGAAATAGCAGGAAAGGAATATGAGATGATATATATGAGAAGATCACATGCTTCGGTCGCGAAATGTTTCGTCATATTCTCGGAGAACCTTTATTGGCCCTTCCAAATACTGTCCCTAATTCTATGAAATTAGACTTCCTCGGGAAAGGGAAAGCAATGGCAGTATTATGTTTAGCTTTGAAATTTACAGTATGCTAACTGGACGTTATTCAGGTGTCTGTGTGGGCGCAGGATAAAGATCCCATGTTTTTCTTCGCAAAGAGTATGGGGCAACCCCCGGGGACATGGCTCCAGTCTTCCTGCCTTCTCTCATTGACGCGGTATTGCCAAAAGTGGCTAAAGTGTCCTGAATATGGAACCAACCAACCTGCTTGGGAGCGGATCGAGAAAGGTTGCTGGATCCTCGAGAGGTTTAGACGCTGGTACATTCTTGGGGATGCCTTTCATGAACCGTTCGTTGCAACCGGAAATAACCAGCCAGTGTAGTCCGGGGGAAAGTTATGTTGCGCGATCACATTACTTACATCAACTTACATACACTTGCACCCAGCCGCAAGCTTCTGTTGCGATTTGTTATGCTACTGTAAAATTTATATTGTATTTAAGCGGGTCCCTCTGAGCTTAGTAATGGAAGTTTCCTTTCCATTTCCACCGAGATGTCTCAAAATACCAAAGCCATCATCGGCTGAGTAGTGAATGGGGGGTAGGGATAGGGGGATGGGGGGGGGGTCGGTCACACGCTACCCCAAGGGCCTGTCGTGTCGCGCACCGTAATGGCGGACCATGTATCATTACCGGATGTCGATAACAAAGATCATCTCATTGTCCTGTCGGGATGAAGCAGGGTAGGGGGAAGGGCACTGAGAGAAAGCGAAATAATAGTCCGTACAGTGGTTGGCTATGTAAGGTAAGCCCTCCTCCCCCCCCCCCCCTTTCCTCTTTGCTAATCTGGTCACTAACTGCGACACAAATTGCACTCCAGCTGTTGTCTGGACACCCCCCCCCCCCCCCCCCCCAGTCATGTCGAGCGTTGGCAATCCACCTCGCTCCCTCCCCTCACCCCCCTTCGTCGCCCCCGTTGTTCGTAACTGTTTTCTTGCAGTTTATCGCATTCAGATTGCCGTCTCCCCTGCCCCCTCCCCGACCCCGACCGCCACCTCACCGTCACTCACCCTTTGAAAACCGGGTTTCGCCCTTCTAGCCCATCCAGGTCGGACGCCATGAAATGGTGCTGTATTTCTCCAGGTGGCTCTGAGGTCAAAGGAAAAAAAGGTAAAACATCACCGTATCCGATTGCGTACCTCGCCGTTAAAACGTCCTTCATTTCCGAAGCAATCTCGTTCTTTCCTCGCTTTCCAGGGGGCGATGGAAGCCTTTTATTTCCACACTCTGCGACTAGGCAATGTAATAACAATTAAACGTTCTTGGAAGCAGATATATCTCAAACCAGCTTAGGATAAATCTATCTACCCGTTTTATATATATGATAGAACAAAATTCATTCCATTCAGACAAGACGCGCGAAGAAAATGATACATTTAATGTATGTCGACATATATATCATATCACGCAATAAGACTTACATTTATGGGAGGGATTTGCACAGCGACCAACTTTTGCGATCGGGAAAATATTAGTCTAGAACATCAAGCGAAACTCGTCCTTCCTACTGGGTACTTTGGAGGAAAAACCGTTTCACAATGAGAAAGCCGCCAGGCAAACTTCAGTCATTCGCTGAATTCCGCGCAGAAATGCCATTTAATACCGACTCAATTTTCCGCCTCTTGCACCCCGCAATAGAGGCGCTAGAGAGGGATTTAGGCTGGTGCTATCATCTCCGCCATTTACATTAATAATTGCCCGTCCAATCCAGTCAGTTAAGCGCTGTCGCGCTTTCATCTCCCTCCCATAATTTGTTGAATAGGTAAAAAACTTCCCATTAACAACTTTTGTGCTCGCCCCCGCAGTGCCTCGATTGCGGCAAACAATATCTTTAACTTAGCCTATATCTATGAGGACACGCTTACATCCAGACACCGGTAATAATAATTCTAAGCTGTCCCAACGTCATCAGCGTGTGACAGCCTTCGCGATCGGCAAATAGACTCTTATTATGCCTTTGTGTCCGAATGCGTATAGGCAGTAAATTCCGGACGTGCGCCCTCCAGGTTTGACGTAATGCCAGATCTGTCGCCATGCATAAGAACAAAATTCGCAGTTCATATGAGTCAAGTGGCGCAACTTTTATCATACAATAATATGGCACGTAAAGCGAGTTAATGTAGCAGGAATAGCAGGAAAGCAATATGAGGTGATATATATAAGATGATCACATGCTTCGGTCGCGAAATGTTTTGCCATATTTTCGGAGACCCTTTATTGGCTCTTCCAAATACTGTCCCTAATTCTTAGGAAATTAGACTTCCTCGGGAAAGGGAAAGCAATGGCAGTATTATGTTTAGCTTTGAAATTTACAATATGCTAACTGGACGTTATTGACGTGTCTGTGTGGTCGCAGGATAAAGATTCCATGTCCTTCTTCGCAAAGAGTATGGGGCTACCCCCGGGGACATGGCTCCACTCTTCCTGGCTTCTCTCATTGACGCGGTATTGCCAAAAAAGTGTCCTGAATATGTAATCAAACCAACCTGCTTGGGAGCGGGTCGAGAAAGGTTGCTGGATCCTTAAGAGGTTTAGACACTGGTGCATTCATGAGGATGCCTTTCATGGTCCGTTGATTGCAACCGGAAATAACCAGCCAGTGTAGTCCGGGGGAAAGTTATGTTGCGCGATCACATGCACCAACTTACATACACTTGCACCCAGCCGCCAGCTTCTGTTGTGATTTGTTATGCTACTGTAAAATTTATATTGTATTTAAGCGGGTCCCTCTGCGCCTAGTAATGGAAGTTTCCTTTCCATTTCCACCGAGCTGTCTCAAAATACCAAAGCCATCATCGGCTGAGTAGTGAATGGGGGGTAGGAATAGGGGGATGGGGGTGGGTCGGTCACACGCTACCCCCAGGACCTGTCGTGTCACGCACCGTAATAGCGGACCACGTATTATTACCGGATGTCGATAACAAAGAGCATCGCATTGTCCAGCCGGGATGAGGCAGGTTAGGGGGAGGGGCACTGAGAGAAAGCGAAATAATAGTCCGTACAGTGGTGGGCTATGTAAGGTAAGCCCTCCTCCACCCTCCCTTTCCTCTTTGCAAATCTGGTCACAAACCCCACTCTTCCACCACAACTCATAACTCCTCTGCGGCCACCCCTCGCCCCCTCCCCTACCCACCCCCGCCTTCCTCACCCGCAACTACTCTCCCAAGGTAGTCTCGTCACATCCCAACCCCATCAATTAATAACGTAGGACCCCCCCCCCTTCACCTCCTCCCCCGCCCGACACCCCCCCCCCCATCATTCCCCCTCCCTCCCCTTTGCTTTTCCCTCCTAACCCCGCCCCCGCCCCCACCCCTTTTTTTTTTGGTATAAACTTTATTTATTTAACGAGGTTACCGATAGCGAATACACATATCAACGGCCACCTCAACATGTAACAAAAATGTGGTTGTGGATTTGAGGTTAAGTCATTAACAAGTACAGTTGATCAAATATACAGAAAGTTCAAATTCAATACAGTGACACAGGTTTAGTGGCATACAACCCTGAAAATCAAATCGACAGCATAGCTCTTAGATAAACCGACCTGTTTCGGATATGAAAATTTGCACTGCTTTAAATAATTTAGTATTATCTTCAAGGTTAATGTTGGAGGAACCGAATAAGAGGAGATTGCAGAGAGTAGCGAGTTGGTTCTTAGACGCAGCCGTAAGATACAAGATAAAACCATATTCAACAACGAAGGCGATACCATTTAGAAGTTCATTGCGAAGATTGTTATAAGTTGGACATTTTAGTAGGTAGTGGATTGAATCCATTGAGTGGATTTTTAGTACAACCGTGTTGACAGTATTTGGTGGGGATGAAACCATAGTTGTACCTATGAGCGTTGAGGCCACTAAGGCCAAGACATAGTGTCTGCAATGATTGACGGCTGCATAACCCGTGAACATGTCATACAGTGCATTGCGCGAATTGAAAAAACGTTCTTTGTATGAAGATTTAAATGACATATATGACCCCGACTGCCTCAGTTCAGGCGGCAAGTTGTTCCATGCGCGAGCTGTGCTCCACAAGAAAGAGTTCATAACATAACTTTTTTTACAGCTTAGAATGTATAAATCAGTACCTCTGCGGAGCACATGGTGAGAAATATCTGAGGTCTGGGGTGGAACGAGAGACGAGAGGTAACTCGGAGATAAATTGTTAATCATCTTATATAGCAGACAGAGACTAAAATAAGTACGTCTGGTAGATAACAATTCAACACCAGTTTCTGCAATAAGTTTAGCATTAGACGTGCTGGCGTATGCCCTCGTCGCCGTGAGTAATGCCTGGCGCTGCACGCCCTCTAGTTTTTCGCTTTGATACTTAGTAAGGTTGCCGTGAAAGACAGGAGTGGCGTATTCTAATAGTGGTCTAATATGCGTTTTATAAACGCATAACTTGGTTTTCCTATCAACTTGCTTAGGCATACGCTTCAATAGAGCAACACGCTCTGCACACCATGTTGTTAACTTGTGTATCCCAGTTCATGTTTCTGGTGAGAGTGACACCAAGATGGGTATGACTGTCTACGCGCCGTATTTTGGTTGAACCCAGGTACAAGTCTAGTTCATTAGGTCTCTGAAACTTCTTACTTAAAGTCATATACACTGTTTTCGTCGGATTAAAAGTTACTCTCCACTGGGAGGCCCAATTTGATAAAAGTTTCAAGTCGCGGTTAATTCCCTGCGCGTCGATAGCACTGTCGAGAACGAAGAACAGAGATGTGTCGTCCGCGTACAAGAATACGTCACATTCGAGGCCTTCGACTATATCATTGACAAAAACTAAAAATAACAGGGGTCCCAATATAGAACCCTGGGGTACACCGGCATTGATCGCTCTGCTCTCGGAGGTAACACCATCTAAAACTACCCGTTGTCTGCGATTATTTAAATAGCTTTCAAGCCAGTGTAGTAAATCTCCCGTTATCCCAAAACTCTGTAGCTTATGCAGAAGCCCATAATGGTATACTCGATCAAACGCTTTAGATACATCTAAAAAGACCATGACGGATTCCTTCTTTTTTTCAAGGGAACTGTAAATTTTGGGAGTAATATACGTTAGTTGATATACTGTAGAGTCGTTTCGTTTAAAACCAGAGTTCCTCCAGATCAATAAGTTGTGTTTGATAAAATAGTCATAGACTTCGTTATATACGATGCGCTCCATGGCTTTCCCAACACACGACAATAACGAGATTGGACGGTAGTTGCTCTTAGACTGCTTATCATCTTTCTTGAACACTGGGGTAACATTAGCTTCTTTCCATAACCTCGGGAATGACCTAGATGATAAACTGCGATTGTACAGATCAGATAAGGGTTGTGAGATTGCAGCGGCTGATTCCTTTAACATTCTGTTACTAATATTATCGAGACCGTTGGCCTTATTTATATTCAGATTGTTTAAGACAGAGTACACTTTGGCGGATGTAAAATGTACATCAGAAAGTCTTGCAGAGGTCTTGAATTGCATGGGTGGTAAAGCAAAACCGTCGTCTACTAGGGGCAACGTAGAGTTCAAGGAAAAAAAATTGTTAAATAGATTTGCCTTACATCGGGGCTCAGCGTACATAACTCCATTATCTAGTATTGATGGGATACCAGTATTGACTTTGCCGTTATAAAACACTTTACAGAGCCGAAAAAATTCTTTTGATACAGTGGCAGGATCTTGGAGACGCCTAGTGAGTCTAGCGTAATAGTTCTCTTTGGCGCGATCAATCTCTACATGAGCCTCACGCCGACAAGTTACGTATAAACTGTAGCGATGGTCAGATTTGCATTTAGAAAAACGTTTATATAACCGATCTCTCTTCCGGATGAGCCTCTTAACATTTGCAGTCATCCATGGTTTGTCTTTACTTTTAACATTGATTGATTTACTTGGTACATAGAGGTCAACTGCCCTTTGAAATATCTCATACCAATAGCGTGTACAGTCATCTACGTCATCATATAAGTTAATACCCACATGCCAAGGGGCATCGGACAGATATTCCCGCATTGCTATAAAATTGGCGTTTTTGTAATCATATATCTTTCGTTGGAAAGATCCTCCCTGACTACGGTTGTTTTTTAACAGACAATATACTAAGTGATGATCTAGGTTACAAATTGGGGAAATAACACCACTGTTGCAAATACATGATGGAGAATCCGTTATGACAAGATCAAGCAGCGACGTGCTAGTTAGGGTTATGCGGGTTGGCTTAGTTATCAGTTGATATAAAGAATTATTATTTACAAAGTTAACTAGGCGGTATTTTAAATCACTATCACCATGGGAGGCGTCGAACTTAACACACTTATCATTAAAGTCACCCATGATAACAACAACATTGGAGTTATTTGCAGTTGCTTCGTCGAAAGACCCCTGTAAATTGGACATGAACTCACTGACGGATTCTATACAAGCATTCGGGGGACGATAATAAGCACCCAAAAGAGCCTTTCCATTCGATATCGAGACTTCGAGCCAAATGGACTCAGTGTTATTTTTCTCTAGGTCAGGTCGGCGTTGGGCAGAGAGGGTGTCGCGAACATACACGAGCACCCCACCTCCCTGTCGGTCTCTATCATTGCGGAATATTTGATATCCCGGTAGCTCAATGTCTTCGTTCAGAATAGTAAAGTCAAGCCATGACTCACTGATGCATATGATATCAGCCTGCTTGCTAACAACAAGTAAATGATACACTTCATCTAATTTATAATAAGTCTGGCTGATGGGCACATAATTAGAGACAGAGTCTGGTTGGCTGACTATACTCCTGGCGTTAAGGTGATAAATACTGAGGTTGCCCCCACCCCTGCGCTTCTTCCTCGTCCATTTCACCGATCTCGTCGATCAAAGCGACCTTCTAACCCCCATGACCTTGACGCGCCATGTAAAACGGACGGATACGTAAGAGAGACCACGTGGTGTGTGCGTGGGTGGTTATTTGTCCTTCAATTGACCTCCATCATACCTGGCGACTACTGCTACCTCTTCCCCGCCACCCGTTCCCTTCCTTTTCCCCTTTCCCGCCATCCTTCCCCTTCCCCTTGCCCTCCCTCTACTCTCTTTCCACCCCACTTCCTCTCGTCTCTTCCCTCAACCCAATTTCACCCAAAGTACAAACTCCCCGCCCACACCCGCGCGCTTACCAGACAATAGTAATAGCTTGACCTTCCTGCGACCGTCTCGCTGCCTGCTGCGGTCGTAAACGTCATCAACATGTATAGACAGCCTCGTGTTGGCCAGTGACGTCCCTCAAGCCATCCACACCAGCATCCATAGACATAAATACCAGCTTTACAAACGAGATTAACCTTTCTGCACATAAACAGGGATTGCTCAGTTGTTGGGGACCTTACAGCCCAACACGTCATACGTTGTTCGGCGCGATGCATAAAGAACTGTGACAGTAATAGCGATATTTCTCATTTTTTCGTCCCTCTGTCAATGGTTAATATAATGGAATTTCAAAAAAATCCCTGCTATCTCGACCTTTAAGTTACATTGCCATCAACGAAATTAGACCTAAATGATGAGCCATCCTCATCGCTAGGCAAAACCGGAAGTCGATATCACAAGGTGTTCGACAGTTATCGTATGTCGTCACCAACACTCACAGCACTCACAGACGCACTCACAGACACACCGACATGAGACGAAATGTACAATTTTCGTCTTAATAAAAACATTTTTCATAACGGGGGTCTCATAACCGTTCTCTCTTAAACAGCGGCTTCAAACGTGTATGAGAAAATGTTACGGGCTTTTAGTGATACATGTTACATTATAGGTTTTATTGGGTTTCACAAATTTGAAAGTAGAAATACATGTTCACGTTCCGTCCAACAGATGCTTCCCTGCGCCGTCTGCATTGGACCGATGCTTAGCATAGACATATATCATAAGGTATTGCTTGGGAAGTGAGACGTCCCTCAAGCGTATCTGCGAAAGATCTGCGAAAGCACTTCCCATCGAGTTGGTACATTGTCCAGCACATAATGCGACCGGCTCAATTAGTATCCGACACACAATCCGCGTCTGGAATATGGAAGATGGAAGATGGAATAAATGCCGGAACCTCAGTAAACGTCGCCGTGAGAGGATACAGCTATGTCGCCAGGGTTTGGGGAGTAGCTTCTGACACCCCATTGCTTCATGCCTTCCATGATAATTGAAGGCAATATATGTAAAATGGAGGTATGAAAGTAGTTCAGACGGGAAAGAAATTTGCGTGCACTTGGAATCTTGAAGCGGAGACAAACCACCCGGGTATAGTCGATTCGTTCACCCACGTTAAAGAATCCTTGCCTGATTAGTCGTCAAGTACTGCTAGTGATGATTACATTTTCGGCAGCTCTATCCCGACATTACCCTCTGCTTATAATGCCTTGCCTCATGCAATAACCAGACGCTTGAACCAATCTGATGTACAAAAGCTTCCATTTTATGCCTGAGATGGAAGCTCATCGCGGTTGACGTCTGAGTTTTTTTTTAAAACGCCGCTGCATGGCTCCTCTCACGCCGTCATTATGGTTGTGCAGCGCGTCACCCGCGGCAGGAGAAAATTTCTTAACGTCATTATAATCCTCTTCCGTGGCGCAACAGAGGAACGGTTACCAAGTGGCCTATCTAATTAAGAACACTCACTCCGGTCGCTGATGATCAGGTCTGTTGCTAAATTAACGGGACTACATTGAAACTGATCTTGTCATAAAGGTAGCGCGATCGGTTGTCAGGAAACCTCCATTGTCAACTGGGAAAGCTGTCAGATTCCATTGTCAAAACGGTAGCGCGCGTGGCTGTCAGAAGGCATTCATTGTCACAAGGGTAGCGCGCTCGGCTGTCAAATAGACTCCATTTGACACAAGGGTAGCGCGCTCGGCTGTCAAAGAGACTCCATTTGATACAAGGGTAGCGCGATCGGCTGTCAACGAGACTGCATTTGACACAAGGGGAGCGCGCTCGGCTGTCAAAGAGCATCCATGGTCACTAGGGTAGCGCGATCGGCTGTCAACGAGACTCCATTTGACACAAGGGTAGCGCGCTCGGCTGTCAGAAGACCTCCATTGTCACAGCACGAACGCACCAGGCTTTCCATCCCGCATTCAATTGCCCCTAGCTCCAATAGCCCACGATCAGTTTCACACAGTATTGGTGTAAGTGTTGCATTGGGTGTTCTGGTCTCTCGTTGTGGAATGGAATAACAACAAAGTCGGCGTAAAACACTTGCCACCTCCCAACCTACCCAACCAGCGATCGATCACCGGTAACCCCTACAGAGATGGACCAGATGTAGCGTTGCATAGAAGAGCCCTGGCCGAGCGTTGTGCTGGCTAGGAATGCCCAGGCCAGGCGTAGCGCTGGCCAGGACTACCTGGGCCAGGCGTGGCGCTGGCCAGGACCACCTGGGCCAGGCGTGGCGCTGGCTGGGATTGCCCAGGCCAAGCGTTGGGCTGGCTAGGAATGCCCAGGCCGGGCGTGGCGCTGGCCAGGACTACCCGGGCCAGGCGTGGCGCTGGCTGGGACTGCCCAGGCCAAGCGTTGGGCTGGCTAGGAATGCCCAGGCCAGGCGTGGCGCTGGCCAGGACTAACCGGACCAGGCGTGGCGCTGGCTGGGACTGCCCAGGCCGAGCGTTGTGCTGGCTAGGAATGCCCAGGTCGGGCGTGGCGCTGGCCAGGACTACCTGGGCCAGGCGTGGCGCTGGCTGGGACTGCCCAGGCCAAGCGTTGGGCTGGCTAGGAATGCCCAGGCCGGGCGTGGCGCTGGCCAGGACTACCCGGGCCAGGCGTGGCGCTGGCTGGGACTGCCCAGGCCAAGCGTTGGGCTGGCTAGGAATGCCCAGGCCAGGCGTGGCGCTGGCCAGGACTACCTGGGCCAGGCGTGGCGCTGGCTGGGACTGCCCAGGCCGAGCGTTGTGCTGGTTAGGAATCTCCAGGTCGGGCGTGACGCTGGCTAGGACTACCTGGGCCAGGCGTGGCGCTGGCTGGGACTGCCCAGGCCGAGCGTTGTGCTGGCTAGGAATGCCCAGGTCGGGCGTGGCGCTGGCCAGGACTAACCGGACCAGGCGTGGCGCTGGCTGGGACTGCCCAGGCCAAGCGTTGGGCTGGCTAGGAATGCCCAGGCCGGGCGTGGCGCTGGCCAGGACTACCCGGGCCAGGCGTGGCGCTGGCTGGGACTGCCCAGGCCAAGCGTTGGGCTGGCTAGGAATGCCCAGGCCAGGCGTCGCGCTGGCCAGGATTACCTGGGCCAGGCGTGGCGCTGGCTGGGACTGCCCAGGCCGAGCGTTGTGCTGGCTAGGAATCTCCAGGTCGGGCGTGACGCTGGCTAGGACTACCTGGGCCAGGCGTGGCGCTGGCTGGGACTGCCCAGGCAGAGCGTTGTGCTGGCTAGGAATGCCCAGGTCGGGCGTGGCGATGGCCAGGGCTAACCGGACCAGGCGTGGCGCTGGCTGGGACTGCCCAGGCCGAGCGTTGTGCTGGCTAGGAATGCCCAGGTCGGGCGTGGCGCTGGCCAGGACTACCTGGGCCAGGCGTGGCGCTGGCTGGGACTGCCCAGGCCGAGCGTTGTGTTGGCTAGGAATACCCAGGTCGGGCGTGGCGCTGGCCAGGACTAACCGGGCCAGGCGTGGCGCTGGCTGGGACTGCCCAGGCCAAGCGTTGTGCTGGCTAGGAATGCCCAGGTCGGGCGTGGCGCTGGCCAGGACTACCTGGGCCAGGCGTGGCGCTGGCTGGGACTGCCCAGACCAAGCGTTGTGCTGGCTAGGAATGCCCAGGTCGGGCGTGGCGCTGGCCAGGACTACCCGGGCCAGGCGTGGCGCTGGCTGGGACTGCCCAGGCCGAGCGTTGTACTGGCTAGGAATGCCCAGGTCGGGCGTGGCGCTGGCCAGGACTACCTGGGCCAGGCGTGGCGCTGGCTGGGACTGCCCAGGCCGAGCGTTGTGCTGGCTAGGAATACCCAGGTCGGGCGTGGCGCTGGCCAGGACTAACCGGGCCAGGCGTGGCGCTGGCTGGGACTGCCCAGGCCAAGCGTTGTGCTGGCTAGGAATGCCCAGGTCGGGCGTGGCGCTGGCCAGGACTACCTGGGCCAGGCGTGGCGCTGGCTGGGACTGCCCAGGCCAAGCGTTGGGCTGGCTAGGAATGCCCAGGTCGGGCGTGGCGCTGGCCAGGACTACCCGGGCCAGGCGTGGCGCTGGCTGGGACTGCCCAGGCCGAGCGTTGTGCTGGCTAGGAATGCCCAGGCCGGGCGTGGCGCTGGCCAGGACTAACCGGGACAAGCGTTGTGCTGGCTAGGAATGACCAGGCCGGGCGTGGCGCTGGCCAGGACTACCTGGGCTAGGCGTGGCGCTGGCTGGGACTGCTCAAGCCAAGCGTTGGGCTGGCTAGGACAACCCGGGTCAGGCGTGGCGCTGGCTTGGACTGTCCAGGCCGGGCGTTGTGCTAGCTAGGAATGCTCAGGCCAGGCGTGGCGCTGGTTAGGACTGCCCAGGCCGGGCGTGGCGCTGGCTAGGACTACCCGGGCCAGGCGTGGCGCTGGCTAGGACTGCCCAGGCCAAGCGTTGGACTGGCTAGGAATCCCCAGGCCAGGCGTGGCGCTGGCCAGGACTACCCGGGCCGGGCGTGGCGCTGGCTTGGACTGCCCAGGTCGGGCGTGGCGCTGGCCAGGACTACCCGTGCCAGGCGTGGCGCTGGCTAGGAATGCCCAGGTCGGGCGTGGTGCTGGCCAGGACTAACCGGGCCAGGCGTGGCGCTGGCTAGGACTGCCCAGGCCAAGCGTTGGACTGGCTAGGAATCCCCAGGCCAGGCGTGGCGCTGGCCAGGACTACCCGGGCCGAGCGTGGCGCTGGCTTGGACTGCCCAGGTCGGGCGTGGCGCTGGCCAGGACTACCCGTGCCAGGCGTGGCGCTGGCTAGAAATGCCCAGGTCGGGCGTGGCGCTGGCCAGGACTAACCGGGCCAGGCGTGGCGCTGGCTAGGACTGCCCAGGCCAGGCGTGACGCTGGCCAGGACTACCCGGGCCAGGCGTGGCGCTGACTTGGACTGCCCAGGCCAGGCGTGGCGCTGGCTGGGACTGCCCAGGCTAAGCGTTGTGCTGGCTAGGAATGCCCAGGCCGGGCGTGGCGCTGGCCAGGACTACCTGGGCTAGGCGTGGCGCTGGCTAGGACTGCCCAGGCCAAGCGTTGGACTGGCTAGGAATCCCCAGGCCAGGCGTGGCGCTGGCCAGGACTACCCGGGCCGGGCGTGGCGCTGGCTTGGACTGCCCAGGTCGGGCGTGGCGCTGGCCAGGACTACCAGTGCCAGGCGTGGCGCTGGCTAGGAATGCCCAGGTCGGGCGTGGCGCTGGCCAGGACTAACCGGGCCAGGCGTGGCGCTGGCTAGGACTGCCCAGGCCAAGCTTTGGACTGGCTAGGAATCCCCAGGCCAGGCGTGGCGCTGGCCAGGACTAACCGAGCCGGGCGTGGCGCTGGCTTGGACTGCCCAGGTCGGGCGTGGCGCTGGCCAGGACTACCCGTGCCAGGCGTGGCGCTGGCTAGAAATGCCCAGGTCGAGCGTGGCGTTGGCCAGGACTAACCGGGCCAGGCGTGGCGATGGCTAGGACTGCCCAGGCCAGGCGTGACGCTGGCCAGGACTACCCGGGCCAGGCGTGGCGCTGACTTGGACTGCCCAGGCCAGGCGTGGCGCTGGCTGGGACTGCCCAGGCCAAGCGTTGTGCTGGCTAGGAATGCCCAGGCCAGGCGTGGCGCTGGTTAGGACTGCCCAGGCGGGCGTGGCGCTGGCTAGGACTACCCGGGCCAGGCGTGGCGATGGCTAGGACTGCCCAGGCCAAGCGTTAGACTGGCTAGGAATCCCCAGGCCAGGCGTGGCGCTGGCCCGGACTACCCGGGCCGGGCGTGGCGCTGGCTTGGACTGCCCAGGTTGGGCGTGGCGCTGGCCAGGACTAACCGGGCCAGGCGTGGCGCTGGCTAGGACTGCCCAGGCCAAGCGTTGGACTGGCTAGGACTGCCCAGGCCAAGCGTTGGACTGGCTAGGAATCCCCAGGCCAGGCGTGGCGCTGGCCAGGACTACCCGGGCCGGGCGTGGCGCTGGCTTGGACTGCCCAGGTCGGGCGTGGCGCTGGCCAGGACTACCCGTGCCAGGCGTGGCGCTGGCTAGGAATGCCCAGGTCGGGCGTGGCGCTGGCCAGGACTAACCGGGCCAGGCGTGGCGCTGGCTAGGACTGCCCAGGCCAGGCGTGACGCTGGCCAGGACTACCCGGGCCAGGCGTGGCGCTGACTTGGACTGCCCAGGCCAGGCGTGGCGCTGGCCGGGACTGCCCAGGTCGGGCGTGTGTTTTACACACATATTCGTCTAATTGTTACATAGGGATCCCCGGCCCGTAATAACCAAAAAACGGTAAAAAAAGGTAGTGGTAAAAACACCATTCCGGGCATCCATCTATCATTTACAACCTCTCCAACTCCCGGCTTGGAGTCTGGAAATTGCTTCCCATATATATCATTCATCTCATTATCCCAGAAGGTGTGCCTGGGTCCGTCGGGTTGGCTACAGTGTCCTCACATGGGACCAAACACGCCAAACGGTCGATCCATCTTGCAACTCCAACATAACTTTTAAACTTGATTTGTTTATACGTGTGGGGACAAATCAGGATGGGTCAGCCCTCAAAACCTCCCCCCACCCCCCCACCCCACCTGTCTCGTTCCAACCCCGGGCCTTTAAGAAATGAAACTTTAACTGGGAGAAAATAAACTAATAATGGCGTTGAAAGAAACGTAGGGGCCGTAAGTCCAAAACGGCCCGGGCTCAAAATGTCGCCCTCCAGGAGCTACGGACCCAGGCCCAGCTACCCCCGCCCACCCCCCTCCCACCCACCCACCCACAGGCCCTGAATCCGCTCCTGCAGACTGTCCATTCATTGCCTCCAGTTCCGTAATGGCATTGATGACGATACCATTTTACGTAGTTTTTCAACCGGCAGAGTGGATCGAAATGCTTGAGGTCTGCTTTTCCCTGAGGATTAAATTAGAAGGGTCGTTGCCCTGCCTGGGACCTTGAGCATCTGCTTGGAATGGAGGGTGTTCGCTTCGCTTCATTTCGTTGTCCAATTCCGTATGCCGTATAGTACAGTGCCGCCCTCTACTGACCGTTTAATTTAAACACCCACACACGTGCAGGACAGACTTTTGTGGTTGGTACACATGGATGATTCCCTTGCTACGTCCTTGATTGTTCTACGACCCTGGTTGTTCTACGGCCTTGATTGTGCTATGGTCCTGATTGCACTACGGCCCTGGTTGTACTACAGCCTTGATTGTTCTACGACACTAATTGTACTACGGTCATGATTGTACTACAGCCTTGATTGTTCTACGACCCTGGTTGTACTACGTCCCTGATTGTAAAAGGTAAAAGTGCAGGTGGTTCAAATTGCTGACTCGGCTTGAAATGTTTGCAGTGGTGACGAGAAATCACTTTTTAGCTCCCAGGGGAAATTACGGGGAAGCCTCTAGCCGGGTCAACGTGTAATAGGGGACATTGGCCTGATGCTCTGCATGCCTAAGTGGTCACTCCGCACAAACACGTAAACACCCGCTCTGTAACCGTTTCAATATTTGATACCTGAAATGCACATAGATGTGTTAAATGTAGTCAATCATAGATCTGGCAAGACTCAGATGCTCGGCTCAAAGATATGCTGACGGCATGTAAATGTGCCAAGAGAAGTGCGTCTTTGTAGACACTCGAGAGGTTTAGATTCGATAGAAGATCAAATTCATGCCGTTGAATGAAAAGTTAAGACAATCATAAAAGCAAGACATACTGAATTTATAGATTTATTTACTTAAGGCGGAAGGGCTGCACCAAGCAAATGGCGAAAATTAAATCGTATATATCCTGTTACACCGATATATTGATGTAACCTTGCATGTACTATGGGCCTGATGGCCTCCTATACGAAATAAATTCGCAATAATCGAATGACAAACAGTTAATCCACGGGTCTTGACGATGTAAACAATCCCTGTCTTGCTACAGAAACATCCGTTATTGGGACATTCCCAGGGTAGAACGAAATAAACAGTTTCAGAGTATCACCTATCGTGCGAACGAGGAGGCTCAGGGCCCGGGATCGACTATTAAGAGACCAAAGTACAAGCACTGTTGTCGTAAAACACGGCACCAGCTTCCATCCGCCCTAGAATGGTGTGCAGCCGTTTAAACGGTTACAGAGCGGGTGTTTACGTGTCCGTGCGGAGTGACCACTTAGGCATGCAGGGCATCAGGGCAATGTCCCCTATTACACATTGTCCCGGCTAGAGGCTGCGCCGTAATTTTACCCGGGAGCTACAAAGTAATTTCTCGCCACTACGGCAAACACTTCAGGCCGAGTCAGCAATTTTAACCACCTGCACTTTTAGCTTGTCGAGTTGCCACCCCGAGACAGTGTATGGAAGAGGAATGCTGTGGAATTTAATCTTGGATGTCAACTGACAGACAACACAGCAAGAACACACAAATCTAGTTCATTATCCGTTGTGTGAGGTAACTTTTGTCATTTATTTTAACCACTCCAATAACTAGAAAGTTGGAGTGGGGGGAGGGCTGGAGGCCTAACACATCCTGATTCGTCCCCACTCGTATAATCAAATTAAATCTAGTTATGTTCGAGTTACAAGATGGATCGACCGTTTGGCGTGTTTGGCCCCATGTGAGGACACATTAGCCAACCCCGACGGACCCAGGCACACCTCATGGGATAATGAGCGGAATGATATATATTGAAAGCAATTTCAAGACTCCAAGCCGGGAGTTGGAGGGGTTGTAAATGATGGATGCAAGCCCGGATTGGGTTTTTTGGTGCTATTACGGGCCGGGGATCCCTATGTAACAATTAGACGAATATGTGTGTAAAACACGCGCCCGGCCTGGGCAGTCCTGGCCAGCGCCATGCCTGGTCTGGGCAGTCCAAGCCAGCGTCACGCCTGGCCTGGGCAGTCCTAGCCAGCGCCACGCCTGGCCTGGGCAGTCCTAGCCAGCGCCCCGCCTGGACTGGGCAGTCTTAGCCAGCGCCACGCGCGGCCTGGGCAGTGCCAGCCAGCGCCACGCCTGCCTCGGGTACTCCTGGCCAGCGCCACGCCTGGCCTGGGCAGTCCCAGCCAGCACACCGCCTGGCCTGGGCATTCCTAGCCAGGGCCATACCTGGCCCATCTCGGTAGGTGGGGAGGTCGCATATGTTTATGCTGCCTTTTTTGTTATCCCATTTGACAAAGAGAGACCAGAACACCCAATGTAGCAATTATACCAATATTGTGTGAAACTGACCCTCGGCTATTGGTGCTAGGGACAATTGAATCCGGGATGGGAAGCCTGGTGCGTTCGTGCTGTGACAATAGAAGTCTTCTGACAGCCGAGTGCGCTACCCTTGTGACCATGGAGGCTCTCTGACAGCCGAGCGCGCTACCCCTGTGACAAAGGAATCTGAGCTGCCTCGGGTGACAATGGAGGCTCTGTGAGAGCCGAGCGCGCTACCCTTGTGACAATGAATGCCTTCTGACATCCGAGCGCGCTACCCTTGTGACAAAGGAATCCGAGCTGCCTCAGGTGACAATGGAGGCTCCCTGGCAGCTGATCGCGCTACCCGTTATGACAAGATCAGTTTCAATGTAGTCCGGTTAATTTAGCAACAGACCTGATCATCAGCGACCGGAGTCAGTGTTCTGACTTAGATAGGCCACTTGGTAACCATTCCTCTGTTGCGTCACGGAAGAGGATTATAATGACGTGAAGAAATTTTCTGCGGGTGACGCGCTGTCACAACCATAATGACGGCGTGAGAGGAGCCATGCAGCGGCGTCTTAAAAAAAAACTCAGACGTCAACCGCGATGAGCTTCCATCTCAGGCATAACATTGAAGTATTTGTGCATCAGATTGCGTCAAGCGTCTGGTTATTGCATGAGGCAAGGCATTATGAGCAGAGGGTAATGTCGGGATAGAACTGCCGGCGCCTGACTTAATGTAGATGGGCAGCAGTCATTGGCCGCCTGCGTCGAGACGACAACGACAGCGGCCATTAGCAATGGCTCGAGGGACGTGGCTAAACCCATTTCAGCAGTGCCATACAACACTGGCCGGTGTAATAGGCCTATTGGATGACGATAGCATGATAAGGAATGGCAAACACACCATTTATCAGTGAGGCACAGAGAACTGGATAGACAGAGGGGGAGGGAGGGAGAGAGAAAGAGATGGAAATAAAGAGAGCGAGGAAATGAGACTGGGAGATAGGGAAATAGAGAGCGATATTGAGGCGGGAGGTCAGAGGGGGGCGGGGGGGGGGGCGGGTAGAAAATGCAGTCATCACTAGCAGTACTTGACGACTAATCAGGCAAAGATTTTTTAGCGTGGGTGAACGAATCAGCTATACCCGGGTGGTTTGTCTCCGCTTCAAGATTCCAAGTGCACGCAAATTTCTTTCCCGTCTGAACTACTTTCATGCCTCCATTTTACCTATATTGCCTTCATTTTCATGCAAGGCATGAAGCAATGGGGTGTCAGACGCTACGGATAACCTGCCATTCTCCTTTTGCCCAAGAGTGTATTTGCCGATCGTGAAGGCTGTCACACGCTGGTGACGTTGGGACAGCTTCGAATTATTATTACCGGTGTCTGGATGGAAGCGTGTCCTCATAGATATAGGCTAAGTTGCTTGCCGCAACCAAGGCAATGCGGAGGCGAGCACGAAAGTTGTTACTGGGAAGTTTTGTACCTATTCAACAGATTATGAGAGGGAGATGCAAGCGCAGCAGCGCTTAACTCACTGGATTTGACGGGCAATTATTAATGTAAATGAGGGAGATGATAGCACCAGCCTACAGCCCTCTCTAGCGCCTCTATTGCGGGGTGCAAGAGGCGGAAAATTGAGTCGGTATTAAATGGCATTTCTGCGCGGAATTCAGCGAATGCCTGAAGTTTGCCTGGCGGCTTTCTCATTTTGAAACTGTTTCTCATCCAAAGTACCCAGTAGGACGCACGATTTTCACTTTATGTCCTAGACTAATAGTTCCCCGATCGCAAAAGTTGGTCGCTGTGCAAATCGCTCCCATAAATATAAGTTTTATTGCGTGATATGATATATATGTCAACAGCCATTAAATGTATCATTTCCTTCGCGCGTCTTGTCTGAATGGAATGAATTTTGTTCTATCAAATATATAAGACGTGTAGATAGATGTATTCTAACCGGGTTTGAGATATATCTGCTCCCAAGAACGTTCAATTGTTATCACATTACCTAGTCGCATAGTGTGGAAATAGAAGGCTTCCATCGCGTCCCTGGAAAGCGAGGAAAGAACGAGATTGCTTCGGAAAGTAATGGCGTTTTAACGGCGAGGTACGCAATCGGATACAGTGATGTTTTACCCTTTTTCCTTTGACCTCAGAGCCACGTGAAGAAATAGAGCACAATTTAATGGCGTCCGACCTGGATAGGCTAGAAGGGCGAAACCCGGTTTTCAAAGGGTGGGTGACGGTGGGGTGGCGGTGGGGGAAGGGGAGGGGGCACGGGAGAAGGCAATCTGAATGCGAGAAACTGCATAAAAAACAGTTACGCTCAATGGGGGCGACGGAGGGGCGGGGGGGGGCGAGTTGGATTGCCAGCGCTCGACATGACCTGGGGGGCGGGGGGGGCGTCCAGAGTGCAATTTGCCCCCCAAAATGAAAATAGACCTCCACGTACAAGCCAAAAAAACTGGAGGGAGTGGTGGGACCCCAGTGCGCTGATGACTTTCCTTCAAGGTTTAACGTCTGGCTTACTTCCTCTTGGCAGCAGCAGCACAAGGAACATTTTTTGTATATAATTGGAATCGAAGGGGAGGACCGGTGTGGCTAAAAGGATCCATGTGCCGGGGTCGGCAGATCGATAGCATCATAAAGGTCCATGTTGAGTCTCTATATAAAGGCAAGGGGGGTAATTTGGACCAAATATAGAGCCGCCACCCGATTGCGTAGGTGAGTCTAGTGTGTGTTTTGGTACTTGTATGTAAGTGACATGGACCGACAGTAGGTCACAAGAGCTTTTGGCAAAAGTTTGCGTCATTCGCATATTGAGAGCATTCCATTTTGGTATATGATTGTATAGAGAAATTGGTCTGTACGAGCTAAGCCCATGCGTCAAGATGTTATGAGAGTCACCCTCTCCCCCCACTCCGAGGTGAAAGCAATTGATTTTTGACGCATATCAATGTCCCATATATACGATGATGCCTTGGCAACGTTTGTCTTGATCAATAGAGGGAGAGGGGCAATGATTGATAACGTTTGTCTTGATCAATAGAGGGAGAGGGGCAATGATTGGCAACGTTTGTCTTGATCAATAGATGGAGAGGGGCAATGATTGGTAACGTTTGGCTTGATCAATAGAGGGAGAGGGCCAATGATTGGCAACGTTTGTCTTGATCAATAGAGGGAGATAGGCAATGATTGGTAACGTTTGTCTTGATCAATAAAGGGAGAGTGGCAATGATTGGCAACGTTTGTCTTGATCAATAGAGGGAGAGTGAGAATGATTGGCAACGTTTGCCTTGATCAATAGAGGAAGAGTGGCAATGATTGGCAACGTTTGTCTTGATCAATAGAGGGAGAGTGGCAATGATTGGCAACGTTTTTCTTGATCAATACAGGGAAAGTGGCAATGATTGGCAACGTTTGTCTTGATTAATGGAGGGAGAGTGGCAATGATTGGCAACGTTTTTCTTGATCAATAGAGAGAGAGTGGCAATGATTGGCAACGTTTGTCTTGATCAATAGAGGGAGAGTGGAAATGATTGATAACGTTTGTCTTGATCAATAGAGGGAGAGTGGCAATGATTGGCAACGTTTGTCTTGCTCAATAGAGGGAGAGGGGCAATGATTGGCAACGTTTGTCTTGATCAATAGAGGGAGAGGGGTGATAATTGGTAACGTTTGTCTTGATCAATGGAGGGAGAGGGGCAAGGATTGATAACGTTTTTCTTGATCAATAGAGTGAGAGAGGCAATGATTGGTAACGTTTGTCTTGATCCATAGAGAAAGAGGGGCAATGATTGGTAACGTTTGTCTTGATCAATAGAATGAGAGGGACAACGATTGGTAACGTATTTCATGATCAACATAGGTACACAGGTTTGTCTGGATGCTCTGCGAAGAGCTATGGCAGGGCACTAAATAGCATTACCCCATCGAACGGTGCCACCGGGCACCTATTTAAAAATAAGCTTTCGTGTGAAGAACGTTCTTCTTTTAGGATAGCAATGGATGATGAGTCGTTCCCAATACCATCCATCCCCAAACCATCATTGTTTCGCGAAACAGGTAATTAAAGACAACACAGTGCCTAAATGTGTGTCCAATATCTTGGAGAAGGAAAGAAAACTTGACCCCCTTTGAAAATAATTGAACTATTTTTTTCTTTTTCTCTACCGTTGTTTTCTCACCATTGACAGCATTTCGTGGAAACCCTCGCGGACAGATTGCAATGCTACCTACTCGACATCGTGGACCAAACGATCTTGTGACAAGTCCGCAAGTCACGTGGAACTAGCGGTATGTATGTTTCTGCCACGTTTTAAATAATGGGGTGTGTGCAATTAGAATCGATTTTCGCACCTCGTAGTTATCATCACGTCTTGGGCTTGAAGGCGACTACTGTTATTTCCTGCCTTATTATCATACAACCCCGACCATATTGAAGACCAATTTTGGCAAATGGTTTGAAGCCGAGAACTGGTCTAGATGTAAAGAATCTACCGGTGAAGCCGCAAGATGGTTCCTTGCATCCTCGCATCGCCATCTCGTTTAAATGTTCTTGTGTTCGACAGAGCGTTGGGGTACCCTCACACCTACTACATACCCCGGAAACTCGGCGGCAATTAGTTAACTAGCCCCTCCTCCACGCCACCCTTCCCCCGCCTCCGCGCCTCCCCTCCCCACTCCTCTACGCCTCCCTTCCTCACTCCCTCGTCGCCTCCCTTCCCCACTCCCTCGGCGCCTCCCTTCCTCCTCACTCCAGGCCTCCCCTCCCCACTCCTCCACGCCTCCCTTCCAGCTCCTCGACGCCTCTCTTCCCCACTCCCTCGACGCCTCCCTTCCCCACTCCCTCGACGCCTCCCTTCCCACTCCCTCGACGCCTCCCTTCCCCACTGCCTCGACGCCTCCCTTCCCCACTGCCTCGACGCCTCCCTTCCCCACTGCCTCGACGCCTCCCTTTTGCCTTCCTTCTCGCCTCCTTTCCCCCGACCCTCGAGCCCCACCGCACACATACGCAATCTCCTAAAGCCATCCATGGTGGCTTTAGGAGATTGCAACAATGCAACAAAATAGAGATGTTCAAGGGTTTTTCAGTTTTATACTCCCCTTCCCTCAACTCTTGTCAAAATCAATGGCAAAACTGTCATCGTATTGATGGCTTTATTGCGAAAAGACAAACTCAACAAGATTGATGTATCTTCTCATTCCAGATAGACAAGCTCGGATGCCTAAATTTTAAGGCGATGTGTCATTCGCCATGTTTGAAGCAGTTTCGGCATTGTTCAACGTGGGGAGAAATTCATCATTCGAACAAAAATGTTGTCGCTTGGTGTTTTGGGGTAATGAAAACGTACATATTGCGGGGACGTTGATGGATTTGCGATCAGGTAAGTGAAAATGTATAAACAAACTAGCGGGACGTTTTGCGTCTTAATTACAATACGAAACAAGAAACAGTTTGTGCCGCATGTAGCCTATTGATTGGGGGAAAACACGTGCGTATCAAATATCATTGTGATATTATTAAACATTAGTAATATCGCATAAATGATAGCACTATATCAAAATTAATCATAACTTTCTGAATTGTGTTTATAAATGTTGAGGTATACGTATAGTATCCTTTATTGACCATTGTTTGTCAAGCAGTTGCTATCTAAATAAACCCCAATATAAACTCCATGGCAGTCAATTTAGCCAAGATCAAGTTTGTATAATAATGCGATATGAAAGGGCAAACCATAGTGAAAGGAGCTTTGTTAAACACAGAAATCAGATCACTGTAGTCTGTGGCACACAGTGGTCCTGATGATGTAGAGGGTTCCAGCCCCTGTCCTTATCTATAAAACATGAGCTCAGGATACCAGTGATGGACGTGAGGCGTCGCGGTAGAACGACCAGCTAGGTGACCCCATGGCTAGGGCCCCGCTGCCAGGGGGCATGGCCTTCCGGGGGCATGGCCTTCAGGGGGCATGGCCTTGCTCTCTCCTTCACTCTGTTCAATGAGTGATAAATGGACGCCCACGCTATAGGAGTCATCATTGTATCGTATGTCATGCTACCATGGAGCCGCTGTCGGAAGAGTCGACCCAAGGTCATTATTGTCATTCAGACATAGATGGTCGCAATATCACCGGTGTGTTTTCCATCCAATACACTCCCCACCCCGCCATACACACGCACACCCACTAGCATTTTGGAACGTAATGCGTAGCTTAGACGACATAGCCTTTAGGTTTGATCTCGTAAACGGATAACTGTGGAAACAAGTGTGTTCCTAAAAATGGTAAACCCGATTTCAGGAAGTGGATAATGTTAAACCCATACTTAAGTTGGAATGATGTTAAGACAAGTGATCTGGAAAGGGTAAATGGCGACACGCGACACGGGTATATTTGAAACATCGACACTCGATATTGACCTACAAATTCCGACAATGAGGACCTGAAAAAGCGACATCGACACAGATAGTCGTATTGTAGAAAACGACACTGAACTTAGCCAAAATGCGACACGGAACGTCGTGAAAAATCGAAATTTGAGAATATTGAATATTGAAAAATCGACACTGGACACTGGACCCTCACTTGCAGACACAAGAGACACAGTGACATTACACTGACAACTTGGCTATCTATTTAGCTGCCGTGTTCGAGCGGTCGGTCGCGTTCTCGACTGCAGGAGATTCTTGGCCGTTGACTCAATTTAGTTTGCACAAATACGGCCTAAAGCACCAACCTAACTGCAGGAGATTTTTGGCCGTTCACTCAATTTAGTTAATCTAATAACTAATAATTTCATTTTTGTTTATTAGGCTACTTCAGGAACAAAAAACACTAGGGCATTTGCAACGGGAACGAGCGAAGAAAAGAAAGGCAGAAACATAATTTCTCATTCTCATCCGCCGTTATGGACACCCACATTTCGCTGGGCAACCCAGACGATAGAATTGCAATTTTTGGTATTTACCTCGCTAAATTATTCTAGATGAGTGTCGGTCGCGTAAGATGAGTGATTACCCAGTGGATCAACCAGCCACAATCGTTGTGAAAGGATTGCGTTCCGCCTCCGTCATTCGTGAGATATTGAGATTGCATTTCGTCCGCGACGACACCACCAAATGTCGTCTGCCCCCATCACCGCGCGAGCTGTCGTTTAGACGCTACGCATTGAAACTCGAGGGCCAGCGCTTATTAGAAAGGGAAATGAGAGAAACTTTCTGCCATTCAAACGTCAGCAGAACCTGGTTGGAGCAGCCGTGATGGATGCGGGATGTGGACTAGCTTTGACCACCACTCACACTCGGCAGTTGTTGGTGAGGAGATATGCATGTTAGGCCAGCGATGTATCTATTGTGTCACCGGGGCAGGCTGGGTGAGTGTCTGCGTGAACCCAGTTCGTCGTCAAATGGCCTAACGCGGTTACCCTTTCTCCCCTTGTTCCCCACCCTCTGGCCACCACCACCACCATCACCATCCAACAAGGTCTGGACTGACAGAAATACCCCCAGCATTACGTACCATCCCTGATTGATGCGAATGAAAACGACCTCGCGACTTGACAGGCATTGAGGTTGGACGCTCCGGGTGGAAGCAAGGGCCTACGTTTAGCTTCGTTTGCGGCCTACGCCTGTGGGTCACCAATCCCCCGATACAAGGTTTGCACATGATGCAGCCAATCAGCCGAGGCGTAATAATGTGGGACGAGAGTGTCCCGGATTTGGGTGAAACCTAAACCGCTTAAGCGTCCATTATATGCCATGATAGACACACGAGGCTGAATGTACGGTCTATCTGATTTACTCTAGGTACAAAAAAGTGATACTCTTTAAGAAATGTAAGTAACACATCTCTGGATAATGAATTTGAGATTGTTTCGTAGAAATGACCTGAATGCATTGTTCGACCTTTTTTAGAATTGTAAGTGTTATTACAGCATAGTAAGCGTTCTATGTCTTGAATTTAAATATCAAAACACATAAACAATGAGTTAGACAAAACCCCACTTTTCCGCGCCTCCACCTGTATCAGTCTGACAATAGCCTAGCTTGTCTCTGCAATCAGTAGACGTCAGTAAAAGATTCTACCAGAAATCTGTAAATTGTTATCCTACGAGAGAATGAGCAGCTAGGACAGTGTAGATATTTACAATGAATTGATGATAATTTTAATTTAAGTGCCGAAGATTATTCTTGTACTAATCAGGCTATATAATGTACCAATTATGGATACTGACATGAATTTGGCTAGTAAAAGCTTCTTGAATGGTTCAAAGAAATGATCTGGCTTTCAGATGCCTACCTGACTTGTCCACCTGATAGCTCCGGTCGATGAGGCCTGGTTCGTCGGAAACACCCAGCGCATGTCATGTCTGCCTGCCTCATCTGTCTCTCCGTTTTTCTCCAGCCTTCGCACAGATTTGCATCAAGATAAACGACCCGCCTTGGTGTCTTTTTGCACTTATTAGCATGACCATCAGGATTCAAGAATTTCTTTTGCCCATGGGGCTCTTAAAGATAGGGTTTCAGTCATTTTGTCCAGATGAGAGCATTTCAGAATTTAGGATTTGACTCTTCTAACCAGCGAAAGCTTGTTTGAGGCGACATCTCGGAATCGAATCCGTTACCGAGAAGCATTGTTTGCCAATTAGTGTGTCTGGTTGTCTATCAAGTGCATCTGCCAGTTACTTAGCAAAATCGAAAAAAAATACCCAAAACAAACCCACAACTTACAATATTTCCATGTTTTCAGGGTTCGAGCTTCTCTCGCTGTCTCCTATAGTCTGCCTCTCTTAGTCTTCCTTAATATATATAGAGATATAAAAATGCTTAGATATATGTATATCTTTGGTCGGTCCCCTTTCTCTGGTAACCATAATCTGGAGTTGCAGACACCCTACACTAGGTGTCGCTCATGTGTGATAAATCTGCCTTACCCCGGACAGTCCATTCCGTACGTCTGGTCAGGAAGTCCCCCGCTTGCATGGGAAACGGGGTGAGCTCAGTAACTAATTCGACGTTGAAAGATGCCTGGCCTCCGTGTCTCGCCTGATCCGACTTCAGATATAGACATGGGCGTTGATCATGTAACGTGATTAATGGCCAAAACGAGGTTGTTGTGCTCCCACAGCACAGGGTATGGAGGCGGCTTCATCATGTATGCATAGACGCCGTGTAAAGCCATTCCAGGCTAAAGAATGCCGAGATATAGTGCACATATTTGTTTCAGATTCTATGTTCAGGTCCCGCGTTAAATCCGTATTTTCGACTGTCCGATTGTAAAGAGCGCTGAATGCAATATTATAGTTTGGTATCATCTGCTTTTCAGCCTTCGATGCAGTAATATTATATATTTTGTCAACGTGAACATCAAATTTGTTTGATTAGGAAGAAATAATTGCAAAAAAATATATATCAATAAATGTCACAAAATATACATAATATATATGTATATGTAAATGTAAAGTAATATATACATATTATATATGTACTTGTATATGTATATATTAGAAAGGAAATTGAACGATTTACATTTTCGTTGCTTGCGAAACATTTTAGGCGTATCTTGGCAAGACAAGATAACAAATACTGAAGTGTAAGCCAGGGCCAGCCTACCAAACATTCTTGCTCTTGTAAAACAAAGACTTCCTCGTTGGCTGGGAACGTAGATCGTAGGTAAAATTAACGCATTCCAAAGGGTCTATGGCGAGCCTGCCGCCGGCAAAAGGTCAACGGGACGGCCAAAGCTCAGGTTTAAGGATGTTGCAAGCGTGTTTTCATCATCGATTCGAATGTTTGGGAGGATCTAGCGTCCCAAAAGAGGGGATGGGTGCGTCTCGTGCGAGAGGAAATGGCCCACCACGGCGAGCTCTGGTTTGAGAAACTGGATTTGAAACGCGAATCTAGGCGTCCAGTGAGGTTATCGATGTGACGATTGCGCTGAGCTCTGTCGGTCACAGATAGGCCTTTTTAGTCATAAGTGCAATGCTGCGAAACAAATCTTACTACTTAAACCAAAACAAAAGCTGCAAATCCATCGTCTTTTGCAGACGGACGGATGCCAAAGATAATGTCATGTATATGTAATACATTGTAATTTTCTTCTCACGGCGTCTATGAATATACCTGTGCAACGTTAATTATCTATGCCGTGATGACTAACGATCTAATGACAGTGTTTTATCATAAAAATATCGAGACCATATGTATGTGTCTCTTTGCGTATGTTTTATAAATACGCTTTTGATAATTACTTATTTTTTATGAAAAGGGTGGTAGACGGTTGGTATAATAAACCAGTTACTTAGATGTATTCGCGGCATGCAAACCCTGGATGCAGGCCTGTATCTGCCATGACGTCAGACAGACAGATGGAAAAAGACTACCAATACGCTAATGACGAGACATCACATCTCTGTGCCATAAGCGTGGGCGTAAAACTAATAACGATAAATTGTGTAATGTTTTGCCTTTCACCGATCACTCGCCTTGTCGTTTGCAATCTCCGCATGCGTCACCAGTTAATTCACCAGGTGTCACCCATTCCCCCTCCCTACTCCCGCTATGAAAACAGACGACACGCTGCCACGATAATAAACCATAAATACACACGGTTATCGTCAGTAATGCACCCCCTTTGACCGGCTTTTATTTTCCTGGTGCAACTTAATGGCAATTGATCGGTTGGATGCCTATAGAGTCAACTCTTCAACCACGTTATAAAGGGCACCATATTTAATGGGCTCACGACAATACCAACACTCCTGGACGCATACTTTGTGATGCCAGTCATTGGCCCTCATCGCACTTGCTTTCAAGAGGCGAATAACGCCACCTGCAACCATCGAGTACGGGTACAGGTCGCCGAATTGGGTCTCGTATGTATCTATCTTACACTGTTCTCTATGGATGGGATGTAGGGATTAAATGTTATTTGACCTAATACTGTCTCATCATGTGTCGCATTTTTTTTTTTTTTTAGTTTTTGGCATTGCGTGCTTTTACTTGCTGGACAGGGCAGGTCCGTAGAAAAATTAGGCTGTGACATACGCAAAACCACCCAAATGACGGGTTACGAACGAGCGTCGTGGTTTCTGCTTTGGGTGATAGTCCACGTGTACATTCATTTTAGACCGGCCTCATAGTTTTAAGGGGGGTGGGGTCAAGTTCCCAGATCACGAAGAATAAATTTCTTTTTTCCCAGGTTACGAAGAATTAAACCGAGAACTCCCCGCATATAAAAGGAAGGACGGATACATGATATAAATTTCTCAATTTCTCGATTCACGGTTATCTAATATTAATATTCCAAGTTTTCGATTAACGAAAACCCTTGATTACGACGGTCGGCTAATACCTTATTCCAAGTTCACGAAAAGATTTTTTTTTTTATCACCGATTTACGGTGAAATGAAAAGCCCATTCCTCCCGAGGAACGGAAAAAACCCTTACCCCGTTCCCCTCCCCTTTTAAGGTACCTACCTACCTGCTGCGTTCCTGGGATATGGCGTCATTGTCGCGTGTTCCAGATTTTATTTTTTTCGACGGCTTTCTATTGATAGCGCTTTGTACTTATTGTTGTCCTAAGTCGTTCTCAGAAGGGCGATGTCTCTCGTGTCAGGTATAGCGTGCTGAAGCATGCAACAGGTGGTTTCTTTTTTACCCTATACCATTAAAGTCACCTGCCATTGGTAAAAATAATCTGCACTCCCTGACTCTCGAAACAGCGCGAGAGAATGACGTAGGTAAGCCAGAAACGCCGCAATGGCGAGGGTGAGATCTGTTGTATCGCGAACGAGTTCTATATAATAAGATATTACATACCAATGTCTTCGCCTGTTCCGCAGACTGCCGCTGCGCGGCGCGACTGTGTCTAGCCCAAAATAGGTTCTTCACTGTCGGCGACAAGTGGTCGACCAGTACATAAAATGCATCATTGAAAGAGCCATCTGGTGAATACGTTAGCACACATTAAGCTCAAGCTAAAACCAATAAAGATACCCTAGTTTAGATAACCTAATTAGTTGTTTGCTAAGAGATTTAACTAGAACGCTTACGTCTTTTATTCTTCAAACGATGGTTTTAATTTTCCAACTTGCAGCTGAAATGATTAATGCTGAATTTTAATTTCTGGCTGTTCCTGACGTGACTTGGCTAAACGTGTTGTCTAGTGTGCGGACTTGATGCAGGCTACGCTCAGCTGGCAGCAGGGGCAGCCCCATTATTTTGAAAATAGAGGGACGGGCTCAAAGTTGGGGCGAGTGAAAGTGGGGCGGGGTGGGGGGGGGGGGCAGCAAGCAAGAGACGAGAGAGGGGGAGCGGCGTAACCCACACTTAGATCTGAATTAAATTATATACCGAAAATAATTCAATATAAACCATTCAGAACAAAACGCTCCATCACGTGACCTAATCGTGTAAAATGATCCAATTTCCTCCAGACACATGACGCACAGAGCTGTCAACCTGACTTTGAATTCGTCCTTCTTTCAGCCCATCACCCTCCCTTGTCAGACGACCACAGCGGGCATCTACCCTTACGTCACCCTTTATCTTTTCAACCTCCCTATCTTATTCTTGGGACGGGTGGGTGGTGAAGGTGGGCGAAGGGGGTGGAGGTGGGGGGAAGGGCGGGGGGGGGGGGTGGCGACCTTGTGCTTCTCCTGATACCGGTGATGCCACCGACTGATATGTCCTCCAGGCTACGAGGCAGGTGCTTGCAGCCGTGTCCGTGGTTATAGGGAGTGTCAGAGGGAGACGGGCACTATCGATTAGCCGCTCATTGTCTGTGTGTGTGTGTGTCTGTGTGTGTGTGTCTGTGTGTGTGTGTGTGTGTCTGTGTGTGTGTGTGTGTGTGTGCCTGCAGCCGTGTCCGTGGTTATAGTGTCAGTCAAAGGGAGATAGGCACCATTGATTAGCCGTTCATTTTTTCTGTGTGTGCGTGTGTGTGGAAGTGTAGATATACTGATAATGGCGGCTCAATAACTGCGAGATAGTGTCGGAAACACTGTTACAAATGGCTCACGGAGGCTTTCAGAAGGATGACTGCGACGGGCCAGGCATGTGTGCACTAGAACGATGGCACGTTTGACGATAAGACGTGTTACTTTAAAAAATCTTTTGATTAAAGTTGCTGATACAGCAGTTTTACTTTTTATAACATTCTACTTCTTTGAAATGGAAATGATCTGATATGATCATCAGTGCGCATTCTACAGATAAGTAAAACAAGGTCCATTCTTTGGGGCACCGTTTTATAAGGTTTCAATGTCCCTGCAAAAATTGTCTAAACAATCTTTGGTCTCGGTAAGATATAAATCAAATGAAATGGCTTGGGTTTACAGTTTTTCTATATGCACAATGGGCTAAACTGGGCCAACGAACCTGCCGTAACGATCAAGGATGAGTGGATGAAACATGCCCCAGATTAGGTGCCCGGACACGGATTAGAACTTAGAACCTGTTGATCGGTGGTCCGGTGCACCAGGGAGGTCTCCCTCTGTAAGAAACGGTGTCCACTATGTGCGCTACGTTGCGTTGCGTTGCGACATCACTGCAAGTTCGTCCCATTGACATAACTTGTATAACAACGCAGATATTTAAAAACAAATTGTTACATGTTCAATAAATTTTAAAGAAGTAAATTGGAAAGGTAAATAGCATTTTTTCGGGTATTTTTCTGTAAATTGTAAATTGCTATTTCAGCAGGTTTACCGCGGCTTGTGGTATCGATGCCAGAGTCTTATCATGGAGCACACGAGCTAGTCTATATGATATATGTATCGTATCTAATTAAAGGCACCTGCTATTGATAAAAACAAGAATGACGTGGATAAGCCAGAGCCAGAGACGCAAGAGAATGACGTAAGTAAGGCAGAGACGCGAGAGAATGACGTAGGTAAGCCAGAGACGCGAGATAATGACGTAGGTGAGCCAGAGACGCGAGAGAATGACGTAGGTAAGCCAGAGACGCTAGAGAATGACGTAGGTAAGCCAGAGACGCGAGAGAATGACGTAGCTAAGCCAGAGACGCCAGAGAATGACGTAGGTAAGCCAGAGACGCGAGAGAATGACGTAGGTAAGCCAGAGACGCGAGAGAATGACGTAGGTAAGCCAGAGACGTGAGAGAATGACGTAGGTAAGCCAGAGACGCAAGAGAATGACGTAGGTAAGCCAGAGACGCGAGAGAATGACGTAGGTAAGCCAGAGACGCCAGAGAATGACGTAGGTAAGCCAGAGACGCGAGAGAATGACGTAGGTAAGCCAGAGACGCAAGAGAATGACGTAGGTAAGCCAGAGACGCCAGAGAATGACGTAGGTGAGCCAGAGACGCGAGAGAGTGACGTAGGTAAGCCAGAGACGCTAGAGAATGACGTAGGTAAGCCAGAGACGCAAGAGAATGACGTAGGTAAGCCAGAGACGCCAGAGAATGACGTAGGTAAGCCAGAGACGCGAGAGAATGACGTAGGTAAGCCAGAGACGCAAGAGAATGACGTAGGTAAGCCAGAGACGCAAGAGAATGACGTAGGTAAGCCACAGACGCGAGAGAATGACGTAGGTAAGCCAGAGACGCCAGAGAATGACGTAGGTAAGCCACAGACGCCAGAGAATAACGTAGGTGAGCCAGAGACGCGAGAGAATGACGTAGGTAAGCCAGAGACGCTAGAGAATGACGTAGGTAAGCCAGAGACGCCAGAGAATGACGTAAGTAAGGCAGAGATGCGAGAGAATGACGTAGGTAAGCCAGAGACGCGAGAGAATGACGTAGATAAGCCAGAGACGCGAGAGAATGACGTAGGTAAGCCAGAGACGCGAGAGAATGACGTAGCTAAGCCAGAGACGCCAGAGAATGACGTAGGTAAGCCAGAGACGCGAGAGAATGACGTAGGTAAGCCAGAGACGCCAGAGAATGACGTAGCTAAGCCAGAGACGCCAGAGAATGACGTAAGTAAGGCAGAGATGCGAGAGAATGACGTAGGTAAGCCAGAGACGCCAGAGAATGACGTAGATAAGCCAGAGACGCGAGAGAATGACGTAGGTAAGCCAGAGACGCGAGAGAATGACGTAGCTAAGCCAGAGACGCCAGAGAATGACGTAGGTAAGCCAGAGACGCGAGAGAATGACGTAGGTAAGCCAGAGACGCAAGAGAATGACGTAAGTAAGGCAGAGATGCGAGACAATGACGTAGGTAAGCCAGAGACGCGAGATAATGACGTAGGTGAGCCAGAGACGCGAGAGAATGACGTAGGTAAGCCAGAGACGCTAGAGAATGACGTAGGTAAGCCAGAGACGCGAGAGAATGACGTAGGTAAGCCAGAGACGCGAGATAATGACGTAGGTGAGCCAGAGACGCGAGAGAATGACGTAGGTAAGCCAGAGACGCTAGAGAATGACGTAGGTAAGCCAGAGACGCGAGAGAATGACGTAGCTAAGCCAGAGACGCCAGAGAATGACGTAGGTAAGCCAGAGACGCCAGAGAATGACGTAGGTAAGCCAGAGACGCGAGAGAATGACGTAGGTAAGCCAGAGACGTGAGAGAATGACGTAGGTAAGCCAGAGACGCCAGAGAATGACGTAGGTAAGCCAGAGACGCGAGAGAATGACGTAGGTAAGCCAGAGACGCCAGAGAATGACGTAGGTAAGCCACAGACGCCAGAGAATGACGTAGGTAAGCCAGAGACGCAAGAGAATGACGTAGGTAAGCCAGAGACGCTAGAGAATGACGTAGGTGAGCCAGAGACGCGAGAGAATGACGTAGGTAAGCCAGAGACGCTAGAGAATGACGTAGGTGAGCCAGAGACGCAAGAGAATGACGTAGGTAAGCCACAGACGCCAGAGAATGACGTAGGTAAGCCAGAGACGCAAGAGAATGACGTAGGTAAGCCAGAGACGCAAGAGAATGACGTAGGTAAGCCAGAGACGCAAGAGAATGACGTAGGTAAGCCACAGACGCGAGAGAATGACGTAGGTAAGCCAGAGACGCCAGAGAATGACGTAGGTAAGCCAGAGACGCCAGAGAATGACGTAGGTGAGCCAGAGACGCGAGAGAATGACGTAGGTAAGCCAGAGACGCTAGAGAATGACGTAGGTAAGCCACAGACGCGAGAGAATGACGTAGCTAAGCCAGAGACGCCAGAGAATGACGTAGGTAAGCCAGAGACGCCAGAGAATGACGTAGGTAAGCCAGAGACGCCAGAGAATGACGTAGGTAAGCCAGAGACGCCAGAGAATGACGTAGGTAAGCCAGAGACGCCAGAGAATGACGTAGGTAAGCCACAGACGCCAGAGAATGACGTAGGTAAGCCACAGACGCCAGAGAATGATGTAGGTAAGCCAGAGACGCCAGAGAATGACGTAGGTAAGCCAGAGACGCCAGAGAATGACGTAGGTAAGCCAGAGACGCTAGAGAATGACGTAGGTAAGCCACAGACGCGAGAGAATGACGTAGCTAAGCCAGAGACGCCAGAGAATGACGTAGGTAAGCCAGAGACGCCAGAGAATGACGTAGGTAAGCCAGAGACGCCAGAGAATGACGTAGGTGAGCCAGAGACGCAAGAGAATGACGTAGGTAAGCCAGAGACGCTAGAGAATGACGTAGGTAAGCCAGAGACGCCAGAGAATGACGTAGGTAAGCCACAGACGCTAGAGAATGACGTAGGTAAGCCAGAGACGCAAGAGAATGACGTAGGTAAGCCAGAGACGCCAGAGAATGACGTAGGTAAGCCAGAGACGCCAGAGAATGACGTAGGTAAGCCAGAGACGCCAGAGAATGACGTAGGTAAGCCAGAGACGCAAGAGAATGACGTAGGTAAGCCACAGACGCCAGAGAATGACGTAGGTGAGCCAGAGACGCCAGAGAATGACGTAGGTAAGCCAGAGACGCTAGAGAATGACGTAGGTAAGCCAGAGACGCAAGAGAATGACGTAGGTAAGCCAGAGACGCAAGAGAATGACGTAGGTAAGCCAGAGACGCCAGAGAATGACGTAGGTAAGCCAGAGACGCCAGAGAATGACGTAGGTAGGCCAGAGACGCGAGATAATGACGTAGGTGAGCCAGAGACGCCAGAGAATGACGTAGGTAAGCCAGAGACGCAAGAGAATGACGTAGGTAAGCCACAGACGCGAGAGAATGACGTAGCTAAGCCACAGACGCGAGAGAATGACGTAGGTAAGCCAGAGACGCCAGAGAATGACGTAGGTAAGCCAGAGACGCCAGAGAATGACGTAGGTAAGCCAGAGACGCCAGAGAATGACGTAGGTAAGCCAGAGACGCAAGAGAATGACGTAGGTAAGCCAGAGACGCCAGAGAATGACGTAGGTAAGCCACAGACGCCAGAGAATGACGTAGGTAAGCCAGAGACGCCAGAGAATGACGTAGGTAAGCCACAGACGCCAGAGAATGACGTAGGTAAGCCACAGACGCCAGAGAATGACGTAGGTAAGCCAGAGACGCCAGAGAATGACGTAGGTAAGCCACAGACGCCAGAGAATGACGTAGGTAAGCCAGAGACGCCAGAGAATGACGTAGGTAAGCCAGAGACGCTAGAGAATGACGTAGGTAAGCCACAGACGCGAGAGAATGACGTAGCTAAGCCAGAGACGCCAGAGAATGACGTAGGTAAGCCAGAGACGCTAGAGAATGACGTAGGTAAGCCACAGACGCGAGAGAATGACGTAGGTAAGCCAGAGACGCCAGAGAATGACGTAGGTAAGCCAGAGACGCCAGAGAATGACGTAGGTAAGCCAGAGACGCGAGAGAATGACGTAGGTAAGCCACAGACGCCAGAGAATGACGTAGATAAGCCAGAGACGCCAGAGAATGACGTAGGTAAGCCAGAGACGCGAGATAATGACGTAGGTGAGCCAGAGACGCAAGAGAATGACGTAGGTAAGCCAGAGACGCTAGAGAATGACGTAGGTAAGCCAGAGACGCGAGAGAATGACGTAGGTAAGCCAGAGACGCTAGAGAATGACGTAGGTAAGCCAGAGACGCCAGAGAATGACGTAGGTAAGCCAGAGACGCCAGAGAATGACGTAGGTAAGCCAGAGACGCCAGAGAATGACGTAGGTAAGCCAGAGACGCCAGAGAATGACGTAGGTAAGCCAGAGACGCAAGAGAATGACGTAGGTAAGCCACAGACGCCAGAGAATGACGTAGGTGAGCCAGAGACGCGAGAGAATGACGTAGGTAAGCCAGAGACGCTAGAGAATGACGTAGGTAAGCCAGAGACGCAAGAGAATGACGTAGGTAAGCCAGAGACGCAAGAGAATGACGTAGGTAAGCCAGAGACGCGAGAGAATGACGTAGGTAAGCCAGAGACGCCAGAGAATGACGTAGGTAAGCCAGAGACGCGAGATAATGACGTAGGTGAGCCACAGACGCCAGAGAATGACGTAGGTAAGCCAGAGACGCTAGAGAATGACGTAGGTAAGCCACAGACGCGAGAGAATGACGTAGCTAAGCCACAGACGCGAGAGAATGACGTAGGTAAGCCAGAGACGCCAGAGAATGACGTAGGTAAGCCACAGACGCCAGAGAATGACGTAGGTAAGCCAGAGACGCGAGAGAATGACGTAGCTAAGCCACAGACGCGAGAGAATGACGTAGGTAAGCCAGAGACGCCAGAGAATGACGTAGGTAAGCCAGAGACGCCAGAGAATGACGTAGGTAAGCCAGAGACGCCAGAGAATGACGTAGGTAAGCCAGAGACGCCAGAGAATGACGTAGGTAAGCCACAGACGCGAGAGAATGACGTAGGTAAGCCACAGACGCCAGAGAATGACGTAGGTAAGCCAGAGACGCCAGAGAATGACGTAGGTAAGCCACAGACGCCAGAGAATGACGTAGGTAAGCCAGAGACGCTAGAGAATGACGTAGGTAAGCCACAGACGCGAGAGAATGACGTAGCTAAGCCAGAGACGCCAGAGAATGACGTAGGTAAGCCAGAGACGCTAGAGAATGACGTAGGTAAGCCACAGACGCGAGAGACTGACGTAGGTAAGCCAGAGACGCAAGAGAATGACGTAGGTAAGCCACAGACGCGAGAGAATGACGTAGCTAAGCCAGAGACGCGAGAGAATGACGTAGGTAAGCCACAGACGTCGCAAGGGCGAGTGTGAAACGTGATCTTCCTACACCATGGGACTATGTGGAAACATTATTGTTTATATTAAAAATAATCATTACGAGTCACGCTTTTGCCCACAATAAATATATTTTTGTTTTCAAAAAAGTGTAATGTATACCAGTGCTAATTATGCTTATTATGCTTAATGTGGAAGGAAGAGATTTTCATAGATCTTTTCCATCCGAGTTACTACAATACGTTTAGCCCTCTTGGTCCCGTATCAGGAGTAAAGAACTCTATGGACTGCGGTATGAACGTCCATCCAACGTTATCCGTTGACACGTGGTGTCGCCACTGGAGGCTTTGGCGTTCTCAATGTTCAGACCACTTTCCGTGGTAAACCAGGTAACTTTACAGGAGGACCCATGACCCTGCTCAGCTATGAGTGATTGCACGTTTACCCTCCACCCCCCCCCCCCCCACCCGTAAGTGAAAAGTGTATTTTCGTCTTAGCAGCTCGTTGTGGTGGTGCTCATGATTAAGGAATCATCTTCAAAATAATTTTAGCACTTTCTTGATTCAGAAAATCCCATCCCTGTGTGACTACTTATGTATTTTGAACCCGCAAATCGCTCGACAAATCTTCCGCTTAACGCTAAGTCTAGTGGCGCGGCCAAAGTGGCGATTATGAATACGGCCCCTGAAGAATAGCAAGACCGCCAAGGCTTGCTACCTAGATCCACGGGCAACTTCATTGGGATTACTTCACACGTTGAAGGCTTATTGCTGCCAAACGATGCCATTGCATGTATTTTGTATATATTTTTCATAGTGTAAACCTCCGCCCGTCCCGTGGTACACCCAGCGCCCTACCATTCTACATTGTTACACCCGGCGTCCCACCATTCTACCTTGTTACACTCGGCGTCTCACCATTCTAACTTTTGACACCGGACGTCGCACCATTCTACATTCTGACACCCGACGTCCCACCATTCTAGCTTCTGACACTCGGCGTCTCACCATTCTAACTTTTGACACCGGACGTCGCACCATTCTACATTCTGACACCCCACGTCCCACCATTCTAGCTTCTGACACCCGGCGTCTCACCATTTGACCTTGTTGCACCCAGCGTCCCACCATTCCACCTTGGTACACTTGGCGTCCCACCATTCTACCTTCTGACACCCGGCGTCTCACCATTTGACCTTGTTACACCCGGCGTCCCACCATTCTGCATTCTTACACCCGGCGTCCCACCATTCTACCTTGGTACACTCGGCGTCCCACCATTCTACCTTCTGACACCCGGCGTCCCACCATTCTACCTTCTTACACCCGCGTCCCACCATTCTACCTTCTGACACCCGGCGTCCTACCATTCTACCTTCTGACACCCGGCGTCCCACCATTCTACCTTCTGACACCCGGCGTTCCACCATTCTACCTTCTGACAGCCGGCGTCCCACCATTCGACCTTATTTTACATTCTGACACCCGGTGTCTCACAGACACCGGGTGAGACAGACAGAAACGTGCGAGGCACCCAAACAGTGAGGCAGTGAGTGGGTGATGAGAGTTAGATACTGCGAGCAATCGAGTGTCAGAGAGAGAAAGACCAAGAGAAGGGCAGTGTGTGAAAACGAAACTAAGACAAACAGAGAGACAATGACAGAGACAGTGACCATGAGACAGGGACAGTGCTGCAGTGAGCGAATGAGATAGAGACAGTGACAGTGAGAGAGAGACAGGCAGACTGAGACAGAGTGAGACACGGAATGACAGAGAGAAGGCTTTACAATGAACGACTGAGACAGTGACAATAACAGAGACAGAAGGAGAGTCAGCTGACAATCACACCGTTGACTCCCCCTTTGCTGTCAGGCCAGACTCCGGTGAAAGCCTCATTAGTCAGTCGGCGACTCCGGGTGTCGCCATCAGAGACAGCACTATGGAGAATGTGTTTTCACGCCAGCAACAGGCGGCGCTGCGCTCCTGTCATGTCTGGCGGCCAGCCTTTGAATTGATACAGAGAGAGGCGTTTCTATGGCTGCTTGTCCTAACATTTATTCCCTAATTTTTGATATCAATAAAGTTGTTTGTCATTTCTTGATAACAAAAAATAGATTACCATTTCTTGATATCAAAAAATAGCTTATCATTTCTTAATATAATGTTTTAGCATTTCTTGACATCAAAAATTTGTGTTGGTATAAATAATTCGTCTGATTATCTCGAAATTAGAATAAATGCACAGTCACGGCCTTGAAAAAAACGTCAGGAGAGAGATTTTATTAGTTGAGCATGCGCAGTCAAGCGAGGTGCAGAGATCACAATTTCGGTCCAATGAGTACGAATTCTTGATTTCAACAATTCTTTCAATTCTTAATGTCAGAAAATCAAATCGTGATATCAAGAAATAAATTCCTGATATGAAGAAATAAATTCCTGATATGAAGAAATAAATTCCTGATATGAAGAAATAAATTCCCGATATCAAGAAATCAATTCTTAATGTCAAGGATTGACTTTTCCTTGCGATGGCTTATGATATGATTCGTGATTCAAACCACTGACTTCAAACCATTTATTAGGGGGCCTCCCTGGTGTAGTGGTTAGCGCACTAGACCGCAGATCAATAGGTCCTGGGTTCGAATCCGGGCTCGGGCACCTAATCTGGGGCATGTTTCATTCCTTCATCCTTCATCGTCTCGGGAGGTTCCTTGGCCCAATTTAACCTGTATGTGCACAAAAGTGGCCTAAAACACCAACATGCCATTCCATTCCATTCAAACCATTTATTATTATGTGGGAAGAAAGTAGTCCCACACATGGTCGCTGTGATTGAAACAGTCAAATCCTGTTCGTCTCATCCCACCAACGATTTAAGATGGGAAAATTGGTATTACACGGTCTCTTATGCCATCTATAAAAGCTGCTCATTATCGAGATCGAGGGGATGTACATACGTAATTTAAATTTGTGCACAGCATACTTCAAGCATCCGTTACAATTAGTGTAAATTACATTGTAATCTGAAAACAGGCAGAACTAATTTACGCAAAACGTTCTTGAGATGAGTACGTTGTGCGAAGATACAACGACACATGATATATCGGCCGTTCTGTTTCTAAGATCATTGACAAAAATTCCCCCTCGAAATTCGTCCGGTCTACATGTACCTCTTGTATAACTCAAGCCTATTTTTCTATAAAGTGAACATTCATAAAACGGTTTAGCATGCTTTATGAGTAATATCTCACCCTTTTTATTCGTATTACATAAATTAAGCTTTAAAGTATGGCGCTGATACCCTTTGGCTCCATTGTGTTACAACATAAGATATATTAAGTACGCACTCGAACGTCATAAGTAATGGTCCTTGTCTTGCCAGAAACTCGAAGAGGTTTCTAGACATTCCCCATACAAAACTGCTTAAAGTTAAAACGCAGGTGAAGAGACACAATGTTGAAAAATCTTTTCTTGGAAGGAAAATATTGCAACTCATTATATATATATATATATACATATATACATTATATATATATATATATACATATGTTAAACAATATACCTTCTATGCAGCTTGGCTCCCGCTGATTTAATTATCGTACAATCTGCCCTCACCTGGCGCAGAAAATGATATGGAAGCACATCCTGGTGTTTGTCGGGGCTAGCCAGAGAGATATATGGCTTCTATCTGAGAGATATACCCAAGTCTCGGGGTTCCAGTTCCTCTGCTGTCCGGCTGCCCCCTAGCTGGAGCCCCAGGATCCCAACCACTCCACCCCTCCCCCCCCCCAAATCATTCCCCAATCACCTTCATCCAACCTAACCCCAACCCTACCCCCATCATCCCCAACCCACAACCTCGACTGTTGGAATAATTGCTTGACCGACATGGATATGGGTGGACGACAAGCCCGCCACAGCCGCGCCACAACCCCAAGCCCGCCACGGCCGCGCCACAACCGTGCCACAACTCCAAGCCCGCCACAGCCGCGCCACAACCACAAGCCCGCCACAGCCGCGCCACAACCACAAGCCCGCCACAGCCGCGCCACAACCACAAGCCCGCCACAGCCGCGCCACAACCACAAGCCCGCCACAGCCGCGCCACAACCACAAGCCCGCCACGGCCACGCCAAAGCCACAAACCCTCCACAGCCACGCGACAAACACAAGCCCCCCACAACTACAGAAACGCCACAACCACAAGCCCGCCACAGCCGCGCCACAACGACAAGCCCGCCACGGCCACGCCAAAGCCACAAACCCTCCACAGCCACGCGACAAACACAAGCCCCCCACAACCACAGAAACGCCACAACCACAAGCCCGCCACAGCCGCGCCACAACCACAAGCCCGCCACAGCCGCGCCACAACCACAAGCCCGCCACAGCCGCGCCACAACCACAAGCCCGCCACAGCCGCGCCAGAACCACTTGCCGCAGTCATTTTGTCTTTTTTTAATTATTGCCGTCTCGATCCCTGGGTGAGTAGAACGGAACAGAGCAGCATCGTGAAACCTCCCAACGTCCCTCCGTAACGCAGAAATACATTCCAGCAGCAATGCCAGGCGAACCGATCTGCGGGACAGAGAATTAAGCTGCAGGAGAGGAACATAAGCCTTATTAATATGGTGTCTTCATATAAAACTTAATGGTATAACCTCTTCTAACGGTTGGACGGCATTACTCCCCCCCCCCCTCGCCCCGCCTGGCCCCCAGGGCCGCCGAACATCGTCATCATTACCTTCACCACCACCACCACACACCCCACACCGGGGTTGCCGCTTAGGCATCCTAGTCACAAACGAAAATTTATGATTGATGTGTCTGTATTTTTAGAAAAGAGCACTGCGTCGTTAGAAACATCCATTGCCAGCTAGGCATTCACCACTGCTTGTTACTAAGCGACAACTCCCCACTCCCCCTGACTCCCCACCCACCATGCAACCCGTGCCGTATGTAAGCCGGTCACTGGCGGTCGGGTAAGCGCTGTTCACTATAAATCTCACTTCCCGTTTCTAGCTCACTTCGTAAGCAAGCTGAGCGGCAGATGACATGTCCATCTGAGGCACGTCTCATCCAACCTCACGTCATTGTGTCGAGAAGCTTCATGGCGCCGTCCAATCTCATTTAGACAAAAAGGTGATTTAAACACCAACATTTCCATTGGTGATGACAATTATTTTCGCTATGCCATTGACAAATAGAAAGTAATCAAGCCTTCAAATCAACATTTGGTACCTGAAATGCACATAGACGTGTTAAATGTAGTCAAGTATAGGTCTGGCAGGGCTCAGATGCTCGACTCATAGATATGCTGTTGAATGCGGACGGGATGTAAATGTTCCAAGAGAATTGCGTCTTTGTAAATACTCGAGAGGTTTAGATTCGATAAAAGATGAACTTCATACCGTTGAATGAAACGTTAAAACAATAATAAAAGCAAGACGTACTGAATTTATAGATTTATTTACTTAAGGCGGAAGGGCTGCACCAAGCAAATGGCGAAAATTAAATCGTATATATCCTGTTACACCGATATATTGATGTAACCCTGCATGTACTATGGGCCTGATGGCCTCCTATACGAAATAAACTCAAAATAATCGAATGATAAACAGTTAATTAACGGGTATTGACGATGCAATCAATCCCTGTCTTGCAACAGAAACATCCGTTATTGGGACATTCCCAGGGTAGAACGAAATAAACAGTTTCAGAGTATCACCTATCGTGCGAACGAGGAGGCCCAGGGCCCGGGATCGACTATTAAGAGACCAAAGTACAAGCACTGATGTCGTAAAACACGGCACCAGCTTCCATCCGCCCTAGAATGGTGTGCAACCGTTTAAACGGTTACAGAGCGGGTGTTTACGTGTCCGCGCGGTATGACCACTTTGAACCACCTGCACTTTTACCTTGTCGAGTTGCCACTCCGAGACGGTGTATGGAAGAGGAATGCTGTGGATTTTAATCGTGCATGTCAACTGACAGACAGCCCAGCAAGAACATAAATGCAGTTTATTATCAGTTGTGAGAGGTGTGATTGAGCCAAGCGAATATTCAATATTGAAATTGTGACTCTAAAATACACTTATTTTATCTTTCGTAATTTATTTTAACCACTCCAATAACTATAGTGACAGCACCCTGTGGCGATTTAACTTGAAGATTAAGCCAACATATCTTAACATTATACAATAATACGCGATAGAGCCATGGGGGCATTTTTCTTAATAATTTGAATGTTTTTTTCGAAAATTAAGTGAAAACGAAATGGAGTCCTCTTGAAAGAACCCCCGTGTTACGAATGGTTTGCATTACTATACGTTTGCATTATTTAAGAAATCGCATAAGAAATCGCACAATTGACATAAATCTTTGGATGACGTCTACACCAGGAAACCCCTGCCCCCAACTGATACATGTTACCTTTAGAACAACAGTTCGAGATAAATCTCGTTGGCTTGACATTCAACATAAACTTGGGCTGAACCATATTCACATTCTTTTGCGCATATGTAAACTTTTCACTGTTGACAGAAAATGTAGGATTGAATTTTATTTTGATCGTCCGATCAATGCTATTTTGCATTCAACAATGCGACATCACTATCAGTCAGAGCTGGCTTAATGGGTACCGGGACGCCATGTCTTTATGACGTCACTTCCGGGCCATATATACGCACTACTCGTATATTTCTCGCCCTTCTCGGACTTTTTCGGTAATTTAGGGCATTTTTCATCCTTCACCGTCCTGGGATGTTCTTTGGCCCAGTTTAGCCCTTGTTTGCAAAAAATCGGCGTAAATACCAATTCAATTTATTTGAATTTCGTTTTATCATTCAGGACTTGACAACTCTGGTGGTCATAGAATGCAGTAGGCTGAGGTGGAGGGGTGGGTGGGTGCAGACAGACGCACTCGTGCTTTAAGTTTTACCATCTGAACGCCCAAGAGAGCTTAGCCATGTTCAGGAGTTCCTCACTAAAAGCTTCCGAAACCCCTGTGACCTTGCTATGTACAGGGGTTCCATTCTAGCCCCGTGGCGAAGCTACAAGACGGGCTAAAAGGAAGCGAGAAAGTTTGCTTTCCTTGCAGCGGCTTCTGTATCGACCCGGGACGACGCTTTCTGCCATGCCGAGACTATCCCATCGACCGGTTCAAGGTCAGATAAACACTGGGTGAAGTCCCTCCCAAAGTCTCAGCCGCTGTCTATTTCTTCCTCATCCAACAAACCAGAGTTTGGCCCCTGGCTGTCCATATCTCGCTTGTCTTCATGTCTCAGTTTGTGATCTTAGGCCATCGGCAGACACTCTGCCTCGATCGAACTGCTCGACGAAGCGGACAATCGAAGCCACAGTAAAACGATCGTGTTCTATGTCCTAGACAAAGGTCCAAATTCATTACCCCTTTCAAATACTGTTAATGGTAGTAACTGTTGGATAACAACAATGACGTCTATGAATGGTTGAGAGCCCAGATCGATCTTTTTGGGTTGTAGTACGACCAAGGCCATGGTACAGTCATGACCGCAGTGCAATCATGACCGTAGTAACACCAGGACCGTAGTACAATCAGGGCCGTAGAACAATCATGACCGTAGTACAATCATGACCGTAGTACAATGAGAGTCGTAGAACAACCAAGACCGTAGTACAGTCAGGACCGTAGTAGCACCAGGACCGTAGTACAGTCAGGGCCGTAGAACAATCGTGACCGTAGTATAATCATGACCGCAGTACAATCAGGACCGTAGTACAATCATAACGGTAGTACAATCAGGACCATAGTGCAATCAGGACCATAGTACACTCAGGACCGTAGTACAATCAAGGCCACAGTAAGGGCATCACCCATGCGTACCAACCACACAAGTCTGTCCTGCACGTATGGGTGGCTAAAATGGATCGGTCAGTACAGGGCGGCACTGTACTATACGGCATACGGTTTGATTTGATTTGATTGGGGCTTAACGGCACTTTCAGCCTGGAAGGCTATATCGTGCCATATTGGTCAATATTAGTCAATATTAAAACCCTGAAAATCAATACACGTGATATTAATAAAACCATGAATGCAGTCTTTGTGGAGTCGATTAATAAATTAATAAAGCCCTGAGGATATCAAGTAATATGATTGAGTAGATTGTCATAAAACCATGAAAGTGAAGAATGGAGAGACGGTAAAATCAAAAAAATTCAGAATATTATACGGCATACGGAATTGGACAATGACATGAAGCGAAACGAACACCCCCCATTCCAAGCAGATGCTCAACGTCCCAGGCAGGGCAACGACCTTTCTAATTTAATCCTCAGGGAAAAGCAGACTTGTGGCATTTCGATCCACTCTGCCGGGTGACAAACTACGTAAAATGGCATCGTCATCAATGCCATTCCGGGACTGGAGGCAATGAATGGACAGTCTGCAGGAGCGGATTCAGGGCCTATGGGTGGGTGGGTGGGTGGGAGGGGGGTGGGCGGGGGGTAGCTGGGCCTGGGTCTGTAGCTCCTGGAGGGCGACCGTTTCTTTCAACGCCATTATTAGTTTATTTTCTCCCAGTTAAAGTTTCATTTCTTAAAGGCCCGGGGCTGGAACGAGACAGTTGGGGTGGGGGGGGGGAGGTTTTGAGGGCAGACCATCCTGATTCGTCAACACACGTATAAACAAATCAAATTTAAAAGTTATGTTGGAGGTACAAGTTGGATCGACCGTTTCGCGTTTTTGGCCCCATGTAAGGACACATTAGCCAACCCTCACGGACCCAGGCACACCTTCTGGCAGCCCTGGTCAGCGCCACGCCTGGCCTGGGCAGTCCAAGCCAGCGCCACGCCCGGCATGGGCAGTCCTGGCCAGCACCACGCCTGGCCTGGGCAGTCCAAGTCAGCGCCACGCCCGGCCTGGGCAGTCCAAGCCAGTCCAACGCTTGGCCTGGGCAGTCCTGGCCAGCGCCACGCCTGGCCTGGGCAGTCCAAGTCAGCGCCACGCCTGGCCCCGGGTAGTCCTAGCCAGCGCCACGCGTGGCCCGGGTAGTCCTGGCCAGCGCCACGCCCGACCTGGGCAGTCCAAGCCAGCGCCACGCCCGGCCCGGGTGGTCCTGGCCGGCGCCACGCCCGACCTGGGCAGTCCTAATCAGCGCCACGCCTGGCCCGGGTAGTCCTGGCCAGCCACACGCCCGCCTTGGGCAGTCCAAGCCAGCGCCAAGCCTGACCTGGGCAATCCTAGCCAGCGCCACGCCTGGCCTGAGCATTCCTAGCTAGCACAACGTCCGGCCTGGGCAGTCCAAGCCAGCGCCACGCCTGGCCCGGGTAGTCCTGGCCAGCGCCACGCCTGGCCTGGGCATTCCTAGCCAGCTCAACGCTTGGCCTGGGCAGTCCTGGCCAGCGCGACGCCTGACCTGGGCAGTCCTAGCCAGCGCCACGCCTGGCCTGGGCATTCCTAGCTAGCACGACGTCCGGCCTGGGCAGTCCAAGCCAGCGCCACGCCTGGCCCAGGTAGTCCTGGCCACCGCCACGCCCGGCCTGGGCATTCCTAGCCAGCGCCACGTCTGGCTTGGGCAGTCCTAGCCAACGCTACATCTGGTCCATCTCTGCAGGGGTTACCGGTGATCGATTGCTGGTTGGCTAGGTTGGGAGGTGGCAAGTGTTTTACGCCGACTTTGTTATTCTATTCCACAAAGAGAGACCAGAACACCCAATGCAACACTTTACCAATATTGTGTGAAACTGATCGTGGGCTATTGGTGCTAGGGACAATTGAATCCGGGATGGAAAGCCTGGTGCGTTCGTGCTGTGAAAATGGAGTCTCGTTGACAGCCGAGCGCGCTACCCTTGTGACCATGGATGCTCTTTGACAGCCGAGCGCGCTACCCTTGTATCAAATGGAGTCTCTTTGACAGCCGAGCGCGCTACCCTTGTGACCATGGAGGCTCTGTGACAGCCGAGCGCGCTACCCTTGTATCAAATGGAGTCTCTGTGACAGCCGATCGCGCTACCCTTGTGTCAAATGGAGTCTCTTTGACAGCCGAGCGCGCTACCCTTGTGACCATGGAGGCTCTCTGAGAGCCGATCGCGCTACCTTTGTATCAAATGGAGCCTCTTTGACAGCCGATCGCGCTACTCTTGTGACCATGGAGGCTCTCTGACAGCCGAGCGCGCTACCCTTGTGACAATGAATGCCTTCTGACAGCCACGCGCGCTACCCTTGTGACAATACAATCTGACAGCTTCCCCATGTGACAATGGAGGTTCTCTGGCAAACGATCGCGCTACCCTTATGACAAGATCAGTTTCAATGTAGTCCCGTTAATTTAGCAACAGACCTGATCATCAGCGACCGGAGTGAGTGTTCTGACTTAGATAGGCCACTTGGTAACCATTCCTCTGTTGCGCCCCGAAGAGGATTATAATGACGTTAAGAGATTTTTTCCAGCCGCGGGTGACGCGCTGTCACAACCATAATGACGTCGTGAGAGGAGCCATGCAGCGGCGTTTTAAAAAAAAACTCAGACGTCAACCGCTAAACCCTTTCAGCAGTGCCACACAACACTGGCCGGTGTAATAGGCCTATTGGATGACGATAGCATGATAAGGAATGGCAAACACGCCATTTATCAGTGAGGCAGAGAGAACTGGATGGACAGAGGGGGAGGGAGGGAGGGAGGGAGAGAGAAAGAGATGGAAATAGAGA
>OZ025257.1:20235188-20303318 GCA_964019135.1 Arenicola marina
GATGTGCGAGGAGCGTATATTTATTAATTCAGATATTCCGAAGGGATACATCTAGAATAATATTCAAAATTAATCTAACGTCGGCTGGCCTTACAGAATATCTTTGGCGGGATGACGTATACCATGCACATGCTTGTGGCATATCATTCGGTTGCTTAGGAACTCCTATTGTGACGTCACGTTCATAACATTTTCACGTCACAACTACTCACTATGACAGCAGCCGATGGGCGGTCACCAAGAGCGCTCTGCTTGGCACCAGACATTTAGCCCGTCCCTTATACTAAATAAACTTTAACTTGAATTATGGGCTTATATCCAATGTTAACTGAATATTTGATTCTTTAATTTTGTGGGGCAGCTGATTTAATTATTAAAGACATGACATAATAGGCTTCAACCTCTCTTTGCTTGAATATATTCATGTACAGCTGATATTTACTCAGAATCCGAGACGTCTTATGGGGGTTGTTACGCGAAATGAAAGTCCTAAGCCAATGCTTGAAATGGACTTTGAATATGCATGCATGTTACCTTACGAGCTCGCTTGCGCTCGCTATGAAGAAATCAATTCCTGATATCAAGAAATCAATTCCTGATATGAAGAAATCAATCCCTCATATGAAGAAATCAATTTCTGATACCAAGAAATCAATTCCTGATATCAAGAAATCTGTCCCTGATATCAATAAAAATGTTCCTGATATCAAGAAACATATTCAGTACGCACCCGAACGTTATAAGTAACGGTCCTTGTCTTAATTGCCAGAAACTCGAAGAGGATTCTAGACCTTCCCCATACAGACTGCTTAAAGTTAAAGCGCAGGTGAAGAGAAGCAATGAGGCAAATCTACTACCCGATTTCTTGGAAGGAAAACATTGCAACTCATTATGGCAGACGAAGACATTCATGCTGAGTGCAAAAGTTATGCAATTATATATTTCTTAAATAATATACCTTGTCTTGCAGCAGCTTGGCTCCCGCTGATTTAAGTACCGTACAGTTTGCCATCACCTGGCGCAGGAATTTATATGGAAGCACATCCTGGTGTTTGTCCAGGCTAGCCAGAGAGATGTATTGCCTCTATCTGGGAGCTATACCCAAGTCTCGGGGTTCCACTTTATCTGCTGTCCGGCTGCCCCAGAGCTGGAGCCCCAGGATCCCAACCACTCCACCCAACCCCCCCAAATCATTCCCCCATCACCCTCATCCACCCTCACCCCAAACCTACCCCCCTCCCACCCCCACAACCCCACCGTTGCCATGGCCCACCGGTGTCACGAGAACCATGTGGGCGGGGGTTGTAATGACAGGCAGAGGGATGATGTTGCGGGGGCGGCCAACAACCTGGTCACACGCTCGACTGTTGGAGTAATTGCTTGACCGACAGGGATATGGGTGGACGATAAGCCCGCCACAGCCGCGCCACAACCACAAGCCCGCCACAGCCGCGCCACAACTCCAAGCCCGCCACAGCCGCGCCACAACCACAAGCCCGCCACAGCCGCGCCACATCCATAAGCCCGCCACAGCCGCGCCACAACCACAAGCCCGCCACAGCCGCGCCACAACCACAAGCGCGCCACAGCCGCGCCACATCCATAAGCCCGCCACAGCCGCGCCACAACCACAAGCCCGCCACAGCCGCGCCACAACCACAAGCCCGCCACAGCCGCGCCACAAGCCCGCCACAGCCGCGCCACAACCACAAGCCCGCCACAGCCGCGCCACAACCACAAGCCCGCTACAGCCGCGCCACAACCCCAAGCCCGCCACAGCCACGCCACAACCACAAGCCCGCCACAGCCGGGGCCACAACCACAAGCCCGCCACAGCCGGGGCCACAACCACAAGCCCGCCACAGCCGCGCCACAACCACAAGCCCGCTACAGCCGCGCCACAACCCCAAGCCCGCCACAGCCACGCCACAACCCCAAGCCCGCCACAGCCACGCCACAACCACAAGCCCGCCACAGCCGCGCCACAACCACAAGCCCGCTACAGCCGCGCCACAACCCCAAGCCCGCCACAGCCACGCCACAACCACAAGCCCGCCACAGCCGCGCCACAACCACAAGCCCGCCACAGCCGCGCCACAACCCCAAGCCCGCCACAGCCACGCCACAACCACAAGCCCGCTACAGCCGCGCCACAACCCCAAGCCCGCCACAGCCACGCCACAACCACAAGCCCGCTACAGCCGCGCCACAACCCCAAGCCCGCCACAGCCACGCCACAACCACAAGCCCGCCACAGCCACGCCACAACCACAAGCCCGCTACAGCCACGCCACAACCCCAAGCCCGCCACAGCCACGCCACAACCACAAGCCCGCCACTGCCGGGGCCACAACCACAAGACACGCTGTCGGGCGAAAATTAATTGCTTTAATATCCCAATGATATTTGTTACGCACGTTTTTCCCCCAATCAATAAGCTACATGCGGCACTAACTGTTTCTTGGTTTCGTATTTTAATTAAGACACAAAACTTCCAGCTAATTTGTTTATACATTTTCACTTACCTGATCGCAAATCCATCAACGTCCCCACAATATGTACGTTTTCATTACCTCAAAACACCGAGCGACAAAATTTGCGTTCGAATGATGAATTTCTTTCTCCCCATGTTCAACAATGTCGAAACTACTTAAAACATGGCGAATGACACATCGCCCTAAAATGTAGGCATCTGGGCTTGTTTGATCGATCTGGAATGAGAAGATACATCAATCAGGTTGAGTCTGTCTTTTCCCAATAAAGCCATCAATACGATGACAGTTTTGCCATTGAGTTTGACAAGAGCAGGTGAACATTAATATGTGAATTCGCTGTTGTGAACCTCGTAAAATAAATAAAGTTTATATAAAAAAAAAGAGCAGGGGAAGGAGAGTAAAAAACTTAACAACTCGTGAACATCTTTATTTTGTTGCTTTTTTCACGTAATAAGCCATGGGTGGCTTTAGGAAGTTGCGTATGTGAGCAGTGGGGCGGGGGGGGGGCTCGAGAGGGGGGGGGACAAGGGGCGTGGAGGGAAGCGGAAGGGAGGCGTGGAGGAGTGGGAGGGGAGGCGTGGAGGAGGGGGAAGGGTGGCGTGGAGGAGGGGCTAGTTGAGTAACTGCCGCCGAGTCCCCATGGTATGTAGTAGGTGGAGGGGTAACCCAACCCTCTGTCGAACACAAAAACGTTTAAACGCGCTGGCGATGCGAGGATGCAAGGAACTATCTTACAGGCTTCACCGGTAGATTATTTACATCTAGACTGGTTCTCGACTTCAAACCATTTGCCAAAATTGGTCTTCAATATGGTCGGGGTTGTATGATAAAAAGGCAGGAAATAACAGCAGTCGCTTTCAAACCCAAGAAGTGATGACAACTACGAGGTGCGAATTTCTATATATATATTAATTGCACTCCCCCCCCCCCACCCCGATTAATTACCACGGGGCAGAAACATACATACCGCTAGTGCCACGTGACTTGCGGACTTGTCACAAGATCGTTTGGTCCACGATGTCGAGTAGCTAGCATTGCTATCTGTCCGTGAGGCTTTCCACGATATGCTGTCAATCGTGATACAACAAGAGAAAAAAGAGAAAAAGAGAAAAATAGCTTAATTATATTCAAAGAGGGTCAAGGTCTCTTTCCTTCTCCAAGATATTAGACAGATATTTAGGCACTGTGTTGTCTTTAATGACCTGTTCCGAGAAGCAATGATGGTTTGGTGATGGATGGTATGGGGAACGACTCATTATCCATTATTATACTAAGAGGACGTTCTTCATACGAAGACATTTTTTTAAATAGGTGCCCGTTCGATGGTGTGATGCTAGCTCTTCACAGACGCATCCAGACACACCTATGTACATCTGTTAATCAAGAAATACGTTGCCAATCATTGCCCCTCTCCCTCTATTGATCAAGACAAACGTTATCAATCATTGCCCCTGTCCCTCTATTGATCAAAGCCAACGTTATCAATCATTGCCCCTCTCCATCTATTGATCAAGACAAACGTTGCCAATCATTGCCCCTCTCCCTCTATTGATCAAGACAAACGTTACCAATCATTGCCCCTCTCCCTCTATTGATCAAGACAAACGTTGCCAATCATTGCCCCTCTCCCTCTATTGATCAAGACAAACGTTACCAATCATTGCCCCTCTCCCTCTATTGATCAAGACAAACGTTGTCAATCATTGCCCCTCTCCCTCTATTGATCAAGACAAACGTTACCAATAATTGCTCCTCTCCCTCTATTGATCAAGACAAACGTTGCCAATCATTGCCCCTCTCCCTCTATTGATCAAGACAAACGTTACCAATCATTGCCCCTCTCCCTCTATTGATCAAGACAAACGTTGCCAATCATTGCCCCTCTCCCTCTATTGATCAAGACAAACGTTACCAATCATTGTCCCTCTCCCTCTATTGATCAAGACAAACGTTGCCAATCATTGCCCCTCTCCCTCTATTGATCAAGACAAACGTTACCAATCATTGCCCCTCTCCCTCTATTGATCAAGACAAACGTTACCAATCATTGCCCCTCTCCCTCTATTGATCAAGACAAACGTTACCAATCATTGCCCCTCTCCCTCTATTGATCAAGACAAACGTTACCAATCATTGCCCCTCTCCCTTTATTGATCAAGACAAACGTTGCCAATCATTGCCCCTCTCCCTCTATTGATCAAGACAAACGTTACCAATCATTGCCCCTCTCCCTCTATTGATCAAGACAAACGTTACCAATCATTGCCCCTCTCCCTCTATTGATCAAGACAAACGTTACCCCTCTCCCTCTATTGATCAAGACAAACGTTATCAATCATTGCCCCTGTCCCTCTATTGATCAAGGCCAACGTTATCAATCATTGCCCCTCTACCTCCATTAATCAAGACAAACGTTACCAATCATTGCCCCTCTCCCTCTATTGATCAAGACAAACGTTACCAATCATTGCCCCTCTCCCTCTATTGAGCAAGACAAACGTTATCAATCATTGCCCCTCTCCCTCTATTGATCAAGACAAACGTTGCCAAGGTATCATCGTATACATGGGACATTGATATGCGTCGAAGATCAATTGCTTTCACCTCGGGGTGGTTGGGGAGAGGGTGACTCTCATACCATCTTGACGCATGGGCTTAGCTCAGACCCGATCTCCCATATTCAACACATCACGTACAGACCAATTTCCCTAGGCAAAATGAATTTGAGAACTTGTGTAGAAAGTGCCTCTTGAGGCAATGCGCTATGGACCATAAGAATTACTCGATGTTTTTACCTGATCGGAGTGAATATTGTTCTTGTCGGTCTATTACGCTAATGCATTGGCAGATATGGCCCCGGACTGCGGCCTGCAGTTTGCTTATTGTGTGGTTGTACAGTATTGATCCACGTGTCCGCCGTAGATGTTAGCTCATTCCGTTTGGTATGTGCTGGTTGGAATATGTATATGCGTGGTCCCCGGGGACATAATGTGTCAGCGCGAGTCGCGTAAATGTTTTTGATCGCAGAAGTTGTGACTAAGGTTCTTCAATCAATAAGAGTTAATACTGCTCGGGAACGCTGTACTCTTCGCTGGCTGATTGTAAATTTTATATTCCTTTATATCTCGTTTTATATTATGATTTATAATATATATTTGCGTACCCCGCTATTTCGCCTAAAATCCATAACAGATGCAAACAGGAATCTACATGTAAAATGCGTGATTACGAATATGAGTAAATGTCGTTATGACTCACATAACCGTCTGTAGTATGAACGTGAGAGGGCTCGGATCTTCAACTAAGAGAACCGACGTCATGAGCTGGCTCGAGGGAAAGCGCGCTTCCATCTATTGTTTGCAAGATGTCCATTTCAACGCGTCTGTAGAACTCCAGTTAGAAAGGGAGTTTGACGGAAAATACTATGTCAACTCGCCATCCTCTCAAGCAAGAGGAGTGGCCATTCTTTTAAAAAATACATTCGAATTTAATGTACACAATGTGAAAAGAGATGATAAAGGAAATTTATTGGTACTGGACGTAACGATGTGTGGCAATAGATTGTCTTTAGTTAACGTGTATGGACCTAATCGAGATGAGACTGATATTAATGGTAATATGCACAAGGTAATTGAGAATTTAGATAACCCCAGTATGATTATTTGTGGCGACTGGAACCTTGTCCTCGACTTTGAGCTAGATACAATTGGCTATAAACGTGAGAATAATACTATGGCAAGGAAAACCGTCGATACAATGATAGACAAATTGGAACTTATTGACTCATGGAGGGTTAACTCCCCACACACAAGGCGCTTCACCTGGACTAATCAGCAGAGAAAGAGCCAGAGAGCAAGATTAGATTTTTTTCTGGTATCCTCAGACATATATGCTGCTGTGCAGAGGGCAGATATTAGATCAGGGTATAGAACAGGAGTAAACATTTTCTGTCGAAAATGGCGGAGTAAACCTGCCTCTAATAAAACTGAACATACAAGCTCTTAAGATAACATGGATACAAAGACTAATATCCAACGAAGGTTCATGGCAAGAACTCTTCTGTGAGACTATATGTAGTTAACGTCGAATGTGCTGGGAATTGGATCTCCTTTCTTTAAAACAGTTTACAACGGTATCAAATCCGTTCTGGGCCGAAGTCTTTATGGCATGGTATAAATACAGATCGAGCTTAAAAGAGGTGCAAACTGTTTTGTAATATCCACTTTGGAACTCGTTCTTTATGAAAAACGATAATCTTCGAAAGCGAAAACACGAGCTTATTAGATGTGGCGTGATGTTTATTAATGATCTCGTTGATGACAACGGAAATTTATTCGGTTGAGAAACGTTTGTACAGAAACATCATGCAGATCTAAATTTCGTAGACTTTTATAGTTTGATTCATTGTATACCCCGCGAATGGAAAGAGGCGTGTAGAAATGCAAATGTAAAACTACCACATGTACCTTGCAGCTGGACAGTATCTATTTTAAATTCACAACACCTATGCAAATATGTTTATAGAAAACTGGTTGGGTCCTTGGATTATCATGTAAAGAATGAAGAAAAGTGGGCAGCAGTGTTTAAGGAGCAAATAGATAGCGGCAAATGGAGTCACATATATAATTTACCATTGCACTGTACCATTAATGAAAGTACGAGAAGTTTCCAGTATTTAATCTTACATCGAGCACTTGTGACGAATATTTTTCTTTATAAATGTAAGTTAAAACCCAATGATAGATGTGATTTTTTGCGGAAGCGAACCAGAAACTATAGAACATTTGTTGTTTAGTTACCGGCATATAAAGCCTTTGTGGTCTCTTGTGGTACTATGGTTAAATGAGTCATGCAATATATCCTTACCAGTCGATTTTCAGTCATGTATATTGGGTGAACGTAAGACCTTATACAGCCAACTCATTAATCATGTATTTTGAATAACTAAGAAGTATATATATAGATGTAAATGGGTGAATATAGCTCCGAATTTTATCGGTATTAAAAACACTATTATATATCATTATAAATTAGAAAAGTACACGTCCAAAATCTTCAACTTTGCAAAGAAATGGGACCCTCTCTCAAGCTCTTTAAAGTGTAACTAAATATTGTGATATAAATTGACGAACTTGTTGTATATCTGCATTTTGGTTATGGAAATAAAAATAAATAAATAAAAAAAATAAAAAAAATCCCTATCCAACCATAGACCAAAATGAAAAGCTCTCAATATGCGAATGACGCAAACTTTTGCCAAAAGCTCTTGTGACCTACTGTCAGTCCATGTCACTTACATACAAGTACCAAAACACATACTAGACTCACCTACGCAATCGGGTGGCGGCTCTATATTGGTCCAAATTATCCCCCTTGCCTTTATATAGAGACTCAACATGGACCTTAATGATGCTATCGATCTGCCGACAAGCGCATGAATCTATTTAGCCACACCAGTGGTCCCCTTCGATTCCAATTATATACAAAACAAATTCCTTGTGCTGCTGCTGCCAAGTGGAAGTAAATCAGACGTTAAACATTAGAGGAAAGTCAGCCGGCAGCGGCAGTCCGAGTCCCACCACTCCCTTCAGCTTTTTTGGCTTGTGCGTGGAGGTATATTTTCATTTTGGGGGGCAAATTGCACTCCAGTTGTTGTCTGGACCCCCCCCCCCCCCAGGTCACGTCGAGGGTTGGCAATCCAACTCGCACCCCCCCCCTCCGTCGCCCCCATTGATTGTAACCGTTTTCTCGCAGTTTATCGCATTCAGATTGCCTTCTCCCGTGCCCCCTCCCCTTCCCCCACCGCCACCCCACCGTCACCCTCCCTTTGAAAACCGGGTTTCGCCCTTCTAGCCCATCCAGGTCGGACGCCATTAAATGGTGCTCTATTTCTCCACGTGGCTCTGAGGTTAAAGGAAAAAAGGTAAAACGTCACTGTATCCGATTGCGTACCTCGCCGTTAAAACGCCATTCATTTCCGAAGCAATCTCGTTCTTTCCTCGCTTTTCAGGGACGCGATGGAAGGCTTTTATTTCCACACTCTGCGACTAGGTAATGTGATAACAATTGAACGTTCTTGGAAGCAGATATGTCTAAAACCCGGTTAGGATAGATCTCTCTACCCGTTTTATATGTTTGATAGAACAAAACTAATGGCTGATACATTTAATGGCTGTCGACATAAATATCATATCACGCAATAAAACTTATATTTATGGGAGCGATTTGCACAGCGACCAACTTTTGCGATCGGGAAACTATTAGTCTAGGACATCAAGCGAAACTCGTCCTTCCTACTGGGTACTTTGGATGAGAAACAGTTTCACAATGAGAAAGCCGCCAGGCAAACTTCAGTCATTCGCTGAATTCCGCTCAGAAATGCCATTTATTACCGACTCAATTTTCCGCCTCTTGCACCCCGCAATAGAGGCGCTAGAGAGGGCTGTAGGCTGGTGCTATCATCTCCGCTATTTACATTAATAATTGCCCGTCAAATCTAGTCAGTTAAGCGCTGCTGCGCTTTCATCTCCCTCCCATAATCTGTTGAATAGGTACAAAACTTCCCGGTAACAACTTTTGTGCTCGCCCCCGCAGTGCTTCGGTTGCGGCAAACAATATTTTGTCTTCAACTTAGCCTATATCTATGAGGACACGCTTCCATCCAGACACCGCTAATAATAATTCAAAGCCGTCCCAACGTCACCAGCGTTTGACATCACAATCGGCAAATAGAAGCTTATTATCCCGTTGTGGCCGAATGCTTATAGGCAGTAAATTCCGGACGTGCGCCCTCCAGGTTTGACGTAATGCCAGATCTGTCGCAATGCATAAGAACAAAATTCGCAGTTCATATGAGTCAAGTGGCGCAACTTTTATCATGCAATAATATGGCACGTAAAGCGAGTTAATGAATCCGGAATAGCAGGAAAGCAATATGGGGTGATATATATGAGATGAACACATGTCGCGAAAAGTTTTGTCATATCCTGGGAGACCCGTTATTGACCCTTCCAAATACTCTCCCTAATTCTTAGGAAATTTCTCGGGAAAGGGAAAGCAATGGCAGTGTTATGTTTAACTTTGAAATGTACAGTATGCTAACTGGACGTTATTCAGGTGTTGTCCTGTTGGGCAAGACATATTATATCAACATGGTAAACGGAGTGTGATAAAGCGGTATAACACCTATAACAATATGACTCCAATCGATCAATAACTGCATGTACACTAACGACCCATGCAGTAGACTAAGATGATGTGTTGCAATTCGCAATACTCCACTGCATGTGACAAACTACCTATAAGGTAAGTCACCTTTGTTACTTCTTTTATCGATGTTTCGTTATTGCAATACGCACTTGGTAATATTCCTTGGGGCTGTAATACAATTCTTTTCACGAAGTCCTGGTTTTGGGGCCAACGTGGACAGCGTGTCCCATGTTGCTCTCAGGCATGTATTTACCTACAATTAATATGTAGAGGCCTTTAAGGTATAGCCATTGTGTTGCACAATCCACCGCCTATATGTATGCCACATGCATAACATAAACGTCCTAGAGCGGTTTTTCTGTAATTAAGTGTGACCTGATTGCCCCGATTTCCCCTACTTAAATCAATTTACGTAAATGATTACATTAAATATACAATTACAAGATAAACTACCATACGCATTCACCCCTCATATAATTGATCAAAATGAAAGAAACGCATTCGTTGTTAGACCAGAAAATGTTGTTAAAGCACAAAACGTAATAATTGTTGACTCAGCACTTACACTTTTTTCCTCTCGCGGGGAGTGAGTTTGTCTGTTGAAAGCCTCTAAAGAATCCGATCTCACCATCCGAAATTAAAGATACACATTTTGGTCAAATGACACATATTTAAATAATACCATACAGGTAATTCTGACAGAGAACTTTTCGTAAGTTAAGTGATACATTTTTCTCAATGATTGGTGTCTTGTAAGTAACTGCGGCATAATATTTCACCAATATTGCCATCATAGTTTCTAACCAGTGCTAGCAAAGATATTTGTACACCAAGGTTGAGTTCGGATATGCGACCGGAGTAATCGGCGCAGATATTTGGAGCATGCGCACTTATACTTTCCGGTCATGCGCGGATCAAGATAAACCGAACGCAAAATCCGCGGTCCGCGTGAATGTTGCACTTGCTGCATTGCACAAATCGTGAAAATCGTTAAACAGTGCCATAAAATAAATCAGCAGATACGTGTTGTGTTCATTATTTTATTCTAGTTGTTATAATAGTATTTAGAGGTTTGTTGCAGGTCTAAATACTACTTTATATATATATTACGTATTGTTGGGCCTGGACGACATGTTGGAAATCCTCGTGATCCTCCTCTGGGTGGGGAGTAAGGTCCGGGAGTAAAATGTACCACGTGACCGCGCGATCAGAACACAATCTCCGCGTTCGGTTATGCACTCCGCGAAGTCCGACTACCCCGCTAGCATACCCGAACTCACCCCAGGATAGGTCATTATGCGATTTCCCTGTAATCGTTCTCCGGTGGCGCCGCCAAGCGGTGAGCGCGTAGGGTTGCACAGTGCCGCCGTCAACATGCATCAACTTCGTTGTTGTTTGTTGCGCGAATTCACGAAAAAAAAGGCCAAGGAACGTCATTCTTCAGATTCCCCAAGGAAAAACAAAGGTAAGACCTGCTGCTTGCGTTAATTTATCAGTCATTATTTAACGTGCATCGATTATCACCGCCTCAATTGCTGATAATTCTCTATTATCGCTCACGTCGAAGCGGGCTGATACGAGTAAAAGCAGTCAAAAATCATCTATCGTTGCCAATTAATATGTATAGGTGTCACCTAAATTGCGAGCGAAGCTAGATCATCAGATGTGAGAAAATATTTTTAATATTACGTAATATATATATCAGGAAGGAATGCATTGATGCCTATGCTGTGGTATATGTTGAGTTTAAAATTACTATAAATCAACATATACCCATTGGATAAGCGGGGTTAAACAAATTTGGCAGTAGAGTGTATTTATTAAAAGCAGCTATCTTTAGTTAGGCTGAAAAATGTGGTGCCCCCCCCCCTCCCCCCTTTAGACCTATAGGTACAGCTGCCATGGGTGTCCGGCTCCGGCTGTCTGGGTACCTTTGAAAAATCTGTCAAAGCTAGCCAGACCGGGTAAAAGCAAAGCCTTAGTCCGCATTTCTAATTTTGTTGTGTTTATAAGCATTTATAAAATGTTGTTTTTTATTATTATTTTTCAGATCCCAGAGATGGGTAGTCAATGCAAGAAGGAAAGACTTGTTGAATAAGTCCAGTATACGCGTCAGCTGAAGTAAGCCTACTTTACCTTCTTAAAGCTGTTCATGTCTTAAAGAGTTTCAGTAGAAATGAGTAATCTTGTTGATGTTTGTATTTTTGTATTAAAACATATCAATTGGTTAGCATATCTTTATTTAGGCTTAAAATTTATCGCTGAACTTCGGGCGTCGTGGGGTTTGTTATACACTTGTTGAGAGCCTGTGTTTGCAGTTGGGGGGGGGGATCTCGTGTTCCCAGATCACGAAGAATAAAATCCTTGATCACGACGATCGGCTAATATCCCATTCCCAGTCCACGAAGAACCATTTGCCTCAACACGGTGAAATGAAAACCCCATTCCCGAGGAACGGAAATACCCCTTGCCCCCACCCCCCCCCCCCCCCCCTCGCCGTATGACCTATCTTGGTGTACTGATATCTTTGGTGCTAGGATACATATTGATGATTATTGATAGTGCTAACATAGACGCTTTTGGCCGGAATTACACAATCATTGCAAAAAAAGCAGGCCATTTTCAACCGTGTATATATATCCCCACAAAAAAAATATCGTATTTATGTAAATGTTAGAAATTTAATTGCCTGTTTACCACTGCCGCGTCCTAAATATTGCGACATCCTGTAGATTTAGAGATAGCTTTGCTCTTAAACTCTTGACACTCGACGCACCGTCCAAGCACAGACGGCGTTCTATTGTGCCCCCACCCCCCCCCCCCCCCCAGCCCCCAGTATCTATTCGTGGTTAGCTATTATTGCTTCCTGTCGACAACACGTAATGTAAATATTTCCAGATTGCGCAAGCGGACCTTCAATGCAACAGTCCCCGTGTCGCACGTATGTTTGATGTATAATTGTTAATTATCATACCTTGGAATTGGAACCGAGGACTGATTAAGGGAAATGAGACCGGATAAACGGCTGTTACACTCCATTTACATTCCATAAATTCATATACGTAGGAGATCATGTGTCTTTATCATGAGTGTCTTCACTTGACGTCGCCAGGGGGAGCTCGGATATAGCTAGAAAATGATGAAATCGCCGTGAAGTCATAAAGCAATCGTGAAGTAGACATTGTGCACGAAGGCGAAGTCGGCGGAAAGGATTCCAAGGCGGAGGGTGACCTACCCCGAAACATAGCAGGGGGACCTTATGATTCCACTTATGTAAGGTACTATATACGATCTTTGCTTGAATCGAGTGGGAACTGACACTTTTGGAATGTACAAGGGAGCTCGCGTGTGGGTCCACTGTTGGGGCGGCACGAGGGGCACATGCCCAGGCGCACCCCCATTTCCTTGTTTTGATGGGGGGGGGGGGGGGGTTAAGCACGTGTTTTGGCAACATTGCGTCAAAATTGCTCTTTGAGCTCGGAAGAGGAAATCAGCCCCCACCAACAGCCCCCGTTCGCAAATCTTGAATCCGCCCTTTGGACCGCCCTTTGGACAGCCATTTAAACAACTATTTGAACAGCCCTTTGAACAGACAGCCCTTTGGACAGCCCTTTAAACAACTATTTGAACAGCCCTTTGGACAACCCTTTGGACTGCCCAGTTTATTTATTGGTTTGATAGTGTTACGTGTCACGTATAAATATTTCGGGTTGCAAAATGCCGAATAATGATTTATACTAATGCTTAGAGCGCTGGAGTATGCGCATCATCATGCAGAACGAATTCATGTAGGCCTACGCCATAGAGAACGGATGCAAATCCTTCTTCCGGTAGTCAATACAAGGTAAAACATGAAGAACATTTAGTTTGAACACATGTTTATTTCGCAATCGGACACAGGCCAGGCCTATTCCTCTTCCTTATTTTAATATCAAATAAAAGAAATACTATTGACAGCAGTGCCACGCAATGCAAAAGTATGGAACATATGATTTGGTTGGTTTCTCGGCAGTGTCATGATGCACTCGTGTAGATCGATAAATTGGTAGATAGATTGGTTGATTGTATATAATTCAGGACGCTTTAACCATTTTTGGTCATATGGCGTCAATGGTAGAAGGAAGGGACAGTGGAACCATGTCCCTGAGGGTAACCCCTTACTCTTTGCGAAGAAGGACATGGGATCTTTATCCCGCGACCACACAAACATGGCACAAATAATAATGGTGCACATTTCATGGTCGGTAACCGGACCAAGAAAAAGAGTATGGGAATTTACCTTATCGAGAAAGGCCAATGGTGTATCATTCGTGTTAGGAATGTTTTTACTTAGAGCGTTTCCAATATTTACGAAGAAATTGGTTAAACCCATTGGTAATGTCTCTTCGATCTGAGATAAGGCAGTCATTTTTTTTAAGTAGTTTGTTTCTTAATGCACTTATTACGATTAATTACTTCCTTAATCGTTTTCAAGGTTTTAAAAAGATTTCCCTAGTTAGTTTTAATTTGATCTTGGTAGTGATGTTTCTCTGCTTCCCTAAGTGTATGTAGTAGTTTATTTTTATACGTTAAATATTACTTTGCATATAATTCGTTTTTAAGTGATCGACTTCGAAGATAAAGTTTATTTTTCATTTTAATGGAGTTCTTTTACCCATTAGTCAGCCAGGGTTTTCTACTTTTATATTTGGAACCCGAGGAAACCAATGGAAAGCAGGACTCATAGTTTCGACATAAAGTGCTATGGAGTTTCGTAAATTTATGCATCCTGAGTGTTAGTCTCTTCTAATGTGTCCTGCCAATATTGCATGGAGATAATACTTACAAACTCAGATATATTTTTTTCTACTAAAGTTTCTTCTCGCTACCACCTGTTTGTTCATCACTTCTCGCCAGTATTTCGAAATTAAAAATATTGGGAAATGATCTGTTATATCAGTGTACATTATACCAAGCAGTGTTTGATTGACATTTGGATCATTCGTTGTCCTGCTGATTCTGGTATCCCGTGGAATAGCAATTAAGTTCTCCCTCCGGCTATATAACTCCTGTGCTATAATATCCTGTTTCAAATGCTTCACTTCTTCTACCACACTCTGTTGTCTTTGTGGTTCAGCTTTCTCTAGCTTCTTCATCCTGTCTTTGAGCTCCGCATTCTCCTTCTCCAACTCCTCTACCCTGTTACTTTGAAAGTCCAACGCTTCTTTTATAGACAAAATCTCCTGCCTCAAGGGAGCGATATTTTGATCTCTGGAAGGCAAGACACTTTTTCAAGTATATCCCCCAGGGTTTTCGAGTTATCAGGAGCCATATCCAGAACAGATGCCTCGTCTGATACTTTCTCTTGCAGTGTCGCTAGACCCTTAATTGCAGCAAGATTAAAGAGTTTTCTGATTCTTATCGTAAAGTTTTGGAGACCGTATGATCGCCTGTAGTCTGTGTTTATACTTTTAATAATTTCGTGTTATAGACGGGGAAGTCAGAGGAAGACGATCAATCTTTATCTTAAAGGGAACCGCCAGCCTGGCCTCTAACGCTGCTTTACCGATTCATATAATACCCCATTGTCTATCCTCCAAATTATAGAATTGTAGCTCACGATAAAATTTAGAAGTGACCGCCAGGCAAAATTTCGCCGCCTACCCAGGCGGCAGCCCTTTTTGGAGGCGTGTCCGCGATTGACCAATCAGGAGGCGATACTCTAATTTATTCAAACCGGAAATTGCACCTATTGTGTGAGCAAAACAGGAGCGCGTGATAATCGCTAATATAAATAGCTGCTATTCTAACTCCAATCATGGCATTGTTGCAGAGTCAATCGTCGCAAGACGTATATCAATTTGTTTGGACGGTACTTTTCCATGAAACACTAAGATCTTGCGCTACTGCGAGGCTTGGAACTGCCGCTGTTCATCTGTAAATCGCGGCCCTGATCTCTCTACCCGCGAGTTATAACGTAAGGCGGCGCCATATGAATAGTCACAATATGCGTCACTGCTCCCGGCAAAATGGTGCGCTGCTTGAAATTCCTGGGGGCGGGTTGCCTTAATTGTTTTCTCCTTACCAGTCGGCCGAAATGAAGCGTTAACACTGGCCAATTTAATTTTAAGATGTAAACTTTCGGTGCAGATCGCGATTAAATTAGGTTGGACACCTGCTTTAAGATGTTCCGGTTTTGATTCCTTTCACGGTAAAAGACAAAATTCATTGCAGTGCCTGTGACGGAACGCTACAGTCGAGAAGTTTAAGACCAGAATACCTCTCTGCCTGGCTGACTGGCCTACTTGTCGTAGTGGGTATTTTTAAGGTATAAGACATGGGTCAATTATAATTTGCGGTCCCTGCAGCTTCATACTATTGGTTAATTTGCATGCTGTTGCGGCGACCTAGACCGTACAGTTGCCATTCAAACTCAAAGCGAGGCTGTACAACTTGCCCATGCAAATGAAAGCGTTAACGGAAATGCTGAGACAAATGTGATTGAGGATTCACGGGCCGGTCAATATTAGATTTCCACTAGATAATTCATTAACACTAGCAGTCTAATAAAATGTAAAAGAAAATGGGCGGTGTCATATTGGACATGCTGAAAGATCTAAACTTTGCGTATATTGACAACCCAAGAAACGTCTCTCGGTCATTTTGCCTGGTCAGCTTGTTCAAATGTTGTTCAAATATTATAATCGAGCAGGAATTTCGTTAAAGATGCACAAAATGATCATGGTGCTGTAGTTTCTTAGCAAGTCGCGTATAACGGGCACGCAGCATACATGTATCATTTGTTTTGGTCTTCGCATGGTCGACGTTTGGTTTATAAAATGGTACACCATGGTTACCGTATAGTAAAAATAATGGTTACCAAAAACTGGTACAAATACGGTCACCGTAAGGTTACAAATTGGTCGCTGATTGGTCACCGCTTGATACATCGTACAGGGGCGGATCTAGGAATTTGCCAAGGGGGGGGGGGTGCTCTCTGAAAACTTCCAACCGTGCGCTCTGAAAAACGTGCGACCGGGGGGGGGGGGCTGCTCTCAAGACTTGCGACCGGGGGGGGGCGAGGGCCTTGGGCTTCGAGAACCAGACTTTAAGAGTGTATGTTCAGTTTTCCAAGGGGGGGGTTGCTCTCTGAAGACTTGGAACTTTAACATGTATGTTAACATGTATTTTGTATGTTTTGGTTCCCAAGGGGGGCGTTGCAACCCCCCAAACCCCCCCCACTCCCCCCCTAGATCCGCCACTGTCGTACGACGCGTTTCGAATCAGAAGTGCGACAGACATGACGCCGAAAACACAGACAGGGGAACTGGAGGAACACATGGCGTTGTACTGGGTTATTTATTGGTACAATAAAAATAAAGCGAGTATTCATAACAGTCTCGGGGACGTCAAAATATCTGGTAATACAACATGTCAACATGTGAAGCACAGACGGAGAAGCAAAAACTAAGCCGCATGGTGGCGCTCCCCACGTTGCACTATCAGGGTTACTATCGGGTTGGTCAAAAAGATTAATAGTTGAAAGTAGATCGATGACAAGCCATGTGTGTCATATGATAATCAAATGTTTTCGGTCCCGAAATGTCGCATTTTGGACGACAAATCTAGTTTCACAGCCAGGTAATCAGTTTCTGTAGCTCAAAGCTGGTTTGTAGCGCCCTAGCCATATATACTGTGATAAATGCCAGTTTTCCAAAGCAATGTGATACAGATGGCTTGCCATAAACCTTTCCTCGGTACATATATATTCTGTGAACAAAGACAGAGATTCAGGGGAAGCAGTATTAACAACATTCAAGGTTTACAGTCCCTTAGGACTTTACATAGATACCTTCTGCGTTTTACAATCGAAATTACAATTACATCAACACTTGTTCTTAGCAGGAGTCCTACATAGATACGTATTTCTCTGTTCTATTTCATATATATAAATTATATGTCCGGTTTCAATCAGTCTAATACGTCATTATTTACGAGAGGATCAGGCGATGTCTCTGAAAAGTCATCAGTGTCCATACATTTGAGCAACTTGAGCAGGAAGCGTTATCTACCCTCACGCAGTTATCTATCAGATATATCTATCATATCTACACCCTATTTATTTTCAAATTCATTACTAAGCATTAATGCGAGAGCGGAACCCGGATGATACCGCGTAATGTAGGTGGGTTTGATGTACACTTTGGCGTGTATTATTCAACGCTATTATCCATAACCTAATGATAAATATTATCATTAAAAGCAAGAAATCCATTAATGCAGCTTGAATATAATGCAAGTGCAGATTGCGTACTTATTTCCTTTGACATAATACGTACAACATACATAAATAAATGGGACATCGCAATGCGAAACAACATATACAAACTGGTAGATAAAGAATATGTCTCGTTTTGTGGAGTAAATATCAAGTATCAAAACGCGGTAATACATCTATAAAATCTTTTGTGAGACCGCAGGAGACAAAAATCCCTCCACTCTGGACCCGGAATAGGGGAGGGCAAATTGCCGAGGGCAAATTGGAATGGGGCCAGAAATTGCACAGCCACCGTAAGTAATAATTAACAAAACAAATGAAAGTGCATGGTGAAATGGTGGGTACAACAAATGTACATCTTATTATGGCGGACCACCGCATTAAAGAATAAAATATACATGCATTAAACGTTAATTCTTCAAAACAAATCCATATTCGGTTAGTTCACTTTCGTTCCGGTATTTAGTCATATTCGGATCCGATGGTGATGCTCATGTCGGAACCCAGGATCAGCGTAGAGTGGAACCACTGGTTCGTATCCAGAACAACTGTCAAGGAAGCACGTACAGATCTGATTACGAGTATTGGATCAATGTTCGACTACATAACGCTTGATTTCTTCATTAATTTACTTCTTGAAACATTTTCTTTCAATGGCGATGTGGCCCGCTTACCTGTAACGTTAATAACTAATTCTAACGTTACCGAAACTTTAACTTTAAGCCTTGGGAGGGGGGGGGGGGGAGGGGTGTAATATTAATAATATAACATAATTATAATCTCTTGATTAAGTATTAATAACTGATGTATTTGTCATCCACAGATTTTTTTCATATAATTTTGTTTAATATAAATCAATAAAATCAATAATGGTCTGATGGACTTACTAATTTCACCAGGAGACACGATCACTTCAATTCGCTGGGCACACTCCTGGTAGCACTCTGGAGGGGGTTCCAGAGCCCACCGCTTGGTGCCTGTGATCTGAGCCTGCCACGACGGGTTGCCCACGTTGTCAATCTGTGGCCAATGGGGCAGGTCAGCTAAAGTTAGTCATACTGGGGGTTTGTGTCGTCAAAATAATGCCAGAATCTCAAATTGTAACATTATAGGTAATATAGGCCAGCCAAATGAAATTATTAATTTTTTAAAGGAATTTAAATATGTGACCATGCAAATGAATTGACCGTTTTCGGCTCGTTTTGTGCACATGAAGACTAATTTAGGCCAATGAACCTACCCTCATGTAGAATGAATGATTTCAATAGAATATATCCCAGATTAGATCGAAGGTGAAAATGTATGAAATATACCACGGTAGATCGCGGGGGGAAACTAATTCCTTATTGTGCACGATTTGCTATAGATAAAGTAGTTGAAACAAAAAAGTCCAATAAGCTTTAATTATTTTAAAGTATTATGGTAATCTTTAGGGGTAGTGGTACGTAGAAAGGACTAGTAGTGGCATACATACACTCGTGGAAGTAGCATTATTGGTATTTAGTTGGCGAAATATTAGTAGTATAGTTCCTGTAGTATTAAGTGCACTGCCATTTGGGTGTAGTAATAATACGTACTAGTTAAAGTAGTAAGTGTCGGGCCACTTATACACTGGGGCAATGTTAATAAAGAGTACCTGCTGTATGTACTCTGTATACTGCTGTAATACTAACATGCATGTGCGCCCCGTATCCCGGACTGCCCATGAAGATCCAGTCGGTCTTGCTGGACTCAGCCACGGCGGGCAGGAAGTAGGGTCGTTCGTAGTGCTTCCGCAGTATGTTGGCCGCCGAAGAATCACAATTACTCCTGAAAGATATCGACGCACGCCAGAATTATATCGAATTATGTCGCTTCAACCAGCTTCATAGCGCATAATGTTTACATTGAAATCCGCTGGGCGGAGTTGCCTTGCGCTTCGGTGAGTCATTGTCTCTCGGAAATAATACTTTGTATCAATAGTATACTATTTATACTATTTATAACAAGTCATGCCGATGAGGATATCCCAATTTGAAGAGAAAGACTTTAATCCCAAACTGTCGTGGGACCAAAAGCACCCTTGCATGCTTGTTTTGGATAACGACTCGTGTATCATCTTGGTTGTTCATTTCACTATGACATCGTAAAATGTATTTAAACGATGTATTGCCGGGCCGAAGACAAACGAAAAATGTCGACTTGATAACAACGTTTCTTGTAATAATATTGGCTAAAACTAAACTGCATTATGATGGCTGCCGATCATAATCGCTGCATAAAGTTTACATCCGTTGCTGGTAAACTTTAACGGTCAGTCGTTAAAGCGGGTGTCCAACCTAATTTAATCACGATCTGCACCGAAAGGTTACATCTTAAAATTAAATTGGCGAGTGTTAACGCTTCGTTTCGGCCAACCGGTAAGCAGAACAAAATTAGGGCAACCCGCCCCCAGTAATGTCAAGCAGAGCGCTATTTTGCCGGGAGCAGTGACGCATATTGTGACTATTCATATGGCGCCGCCTTACGTTACAACTCGCGGAGAGAGAGATCAGGGCCGCGATTTACAGATGAACAGCGGCAGTTCCAAGCCTCGCAGTAGCGCAAGATCTTAGTTTTTCATGAAAAAGTACCGTCCTAACAAATTGATATACGTCTTGCGACAATTGACTCCGCAACAATGCCATGATTGAAGTTAGAATCGCAGCTATTTATATTAGCGATTATCACGCGCTCTTGTTTTGCTCACACAATAGGTGCAATTTCCGGTTTTAATAAATTAGAGTATCGACTCCTGATTGGTCAATCACAGACACGCCTCGAAAAAGGGCTGAAGCCTGGGTAGGCGGCGAAATTGTGCCTGGCGGTCACTGCTAAATTTTATCGTGAGCTACAGATAGAACGAAAACTTCTGTCATTTGGGGGATATACAATTGGGTATTATATGAATCGGTAGCTCGTAACTACGAGTGAAACGATCCCCAATATCACGCTCTGACTTACTTTGTTACCGATGTATGGTTGTTGCGTAGACTTTTTCGAGATTTAGACAACAACATTGCGGTATACATGTATCCATAAAACTATTCCGCTTCTTATCTTATCTATACGTTATAATTAGATAGCTTGACTGGCAAGGATATAATAGGAGAGGGAATATATTTCTTTGAATGTTCCCTACGAACAGATCTAAAAGCGGAGAATTGTTGCTATTTCACAGCGGGTTACTTGGGTTTTCATCCCAACTACAAATTCCGCGTGTCGACATGACTCGCTATATTCGGGTCGTCGACGATGACATAAAAAAACCTTTGGGAATGTGCGAATAGATGCAGCTCACTAAGCCCTGAAATTGATAGTTCGCCCTCCACCGAGATTACGACACCGTCATTCCACAAGCTCGGAACCCGCATCGGATGAGAGACGTAACAGGCTGGCGTCCCCCTCCCCTCCCAACCGCCACGCTGTGACGTCGACACCACCCAGACCTTTTCAGGAGGCAATTTAGCTCCTTGAGTGGATCGTTGATTGTTATTATGTTCAGCCAGGCGATGGAAGGGACCCAGCTATACACTGGACCCCGTGTTTCTGTCGGATTATTGTCTACGTATAACGATGCCTTTTCTCAAGCACAACGGCGGGGAATTACACCGCCGTAATTGCCTATTTATCGCCCACTGCACACCCTGCGCCCGAGCTGTCTCGGCGGGCGGAGATCGGGGCAGCACCTCAGACCCACCCCTGGAGTGGATCTAGCCAGGGGGTGTGAAGGGGGCGGGGGTCACCCATTTGATAAGGCCCCCCCCTCCCTCACCCTCCGGCCTCTCTCGCTCGCTCGGTGTAGGCCCACGCTGGCGGGGAGCTCACCAGCCCCTCACTCACTACCCACCCCGGTCGTCAGTTTTTAAAGGGGATCTTCGTCGTCAATTACTGCAGCCCCGACACCCTCCCCATCACCCCACAGAGGCACCTTCAGGGATTCGCACCTTACTTTCCACGTCACACCACCATGTGGTGAGAAGAGCCGCGCGCCCTAAAAAACTAAAAAAGACCCATGTTGGAAGATCTGACCTCGCGATGTATTGTAGAAGCAAACATTCATTTTCAAAACAGTAACTCCTCAAGCAATTATAAATTGCAACAGTTAAACATGTATCCCAGGGGGGGGGGGCACTACATATAGTTGGTATATGGATATGTGCCGCTCAAATGACCCCCTTTTTCGCCTTTTTTCTCTCAATCCCCGAAGCAGAAATCAACAATTTCTCTCGATGTGCCCATCTGAGACTGACTTTTTTTTTCTAATTTGCAGTTCTTGACTAAATAGTCCAGATAATATCGAAAGTTGAAAATAAGTATCCTCCACTTTATCATGAATATCAGTGTCTATTTTAGATGCCTTTTTAACCACACATTTCTGTCAGCGTCTATTATAGATGCCTATTTAACCACAAATTGTTGTCCGATGTCTATTTGGTATGCCTTTTTAACTACAAAAATATGTCAGTGTCTATTTTAGATGCCTTTTCTAACCAAAACATTTTCTCTCAATGTATACATGTGTTGCATGACAGTACACGTAAATGTTATCAGGTGCTGAATCAACAATCTGTTTTGTCCCGTTTGTCGAATACAATCGCTATTTTCTCGCGGAGTCACACAGTTTCCTAACATTATGAAATGCGGGAAATGTAAAACATTTTCCCGGAACTCAGTATCGAGGATCGAACCTGACTATAAACATATGTCGATACAATAGCACAGAAGGCGACTCATAATAATAGATGCCGTATCTGTTATTTTGGCAAAAGACACAATGATAGGCGCGAGAATGATAACGGCCGTTCTGGGACATTTAGGAATAAGGGGTGCAAATTGTCCCATACGAAGGAGCGCCCCCCTCCCCCCACCCCCCTTCCCCCACACCACCCTCTTACCCTCACCCAAACACACGCATACCCTGATTTTTCTCAGATAGAGAAAACAAAATTGGTATCCCGGGGGTAAGCAGTTATAAACTGGTTAGGCCATTAGCAGCGCCTTCATATCGCAGAAATTATCCTGGGTCGGATCTAGCTTTTATCATTCGGGTCCCTTTTCGATGTATCTGGATAACCAGACTTTTACCATGTATGTATATGTACCCCCACTCCTCCCTTAGATCTGCCCCTGCTTGTCTGAGGCCGAATACAGGAACTTCAGCACCTAAAGAAGCGTGATTTTTCTCTGGTCATAGAAAGGTTGCGATGGCGTAAAAAGTATACAGTCAAGATCAAACATGGTCCTCACAGGAACCGACAAGGCTGTTAAATCCCGCAATCGGCCCAGGTCCCGGTAGGTATTGCACAGCTGACAGAGGCATATTGAATATGAATAATTTTCACATGTTCCGATGTCCCCTCGTCGCCCAGTAGGTAGCGCGTTCGGATACGGTCCAGAGTGCACTCTTAGGTCAGCCCAAGAGGTCGCGGTGGAGGGTTCGAATCTAACTTGAAGAGATGTTTCGCCAGGAGAAATCTCGGAGACATGGCTCCTCTCAACCTTGGCCCTTTTCATTGTCGCGATACGACCTAGGTCAAAACCAAACAACTAGTCTCCATAAATCTTTTTCCCTTTGTCTTTGAATGATGCTGTTGCCGTGAGCAGTCCGACTTCCCCATGAGCCTTCTGGTAACGGTTAACAGGTTAATGAGGAGCCGAGTCCATAGGTAGCGACCTCTGCCTCTGACCAGTCGACGTCGGCCGTACAGCGACCCACATTCTTTCATTATTTCTATGGTAATATTGTTCAAAGTTAGGTTTAACTTTGTAAAGAAAAAAACGTAGTCATAAAATAATACAAGGCTAAAATGTAACTTTAACAGAGATCTGCATCAGTTGTACATATTATGTTGGACTACTTATCTAATCACATTTGGTTAAGATCTATAGGCCCACATGTTACCATGGTTAGGTATAGCCCTGTAACATGGCCCACCGGCCGCAGGGCGGCCCGGAGGGCCACGGATTAGCGATCTCGGCCTGTCGTCCGAGAGCAGAGGGTGGGGATAAAGATTTCTGGATTCCACAGACATGTGATGAAGACGGCACATATCTTTCACATATTCATGACCATGATATATTTATAAATAGCTAAGCACAAAGATCGAAGCACCCAGGTGCTACTGGCTAATTCATCAGCCCAAAAGATACCCCCCCAAAACAAACCTTCTGCCACTCACCCCCATTTAAAAAATATCGCTCGTTCCAGGCCTCCACAAAAAACCGACCCGCGGTCGTAGTGACCCTAGTGTCTAGAGTCTACAATTGGTTCAGCTGATGTAATATCACCCTTAAAATGTTGTGCACGGAGCCATTTTCACTCGCTCTTTGCGGTTATTTTATTGATCAGAACTGAACTTTGGAAGCACCAGTATCAGACTATGCGGCACGCGCTCGATCAACTATCAAGTTTCGCTGCGTGCTAGCGCCGAATGCTCTAACAATGTCGTAATGGCAAACCTTTAACAATGGCCAGCATTTGCCAGTCTCATGCAGGCCGCCAACGATGCGTACCACAGCTGACACCATGAGCCTCCACCACTCTTTCACCCCCAGCAGGTAGCCACCCCCTCCCCCCCCTGCTGTCCACATGTCCCGCGATCGATCTGCCTAGCGGTTGTAGTGGGCGCACCCCGGCCATGTTACAAAATACAGGGCTAGGTTATACATACGCCCTACATATGGTGTCAATATAACTCCTCAATCAAATAAATACTTATGACAAATTAGCATCTCTGGAAAACATAGTAACCTAATAAGTCATGTAAAGATCAACTTACCACCCAATGTACCAGGGCTCAGATCCATCCTTCATACTTGCTCTCTCGTCACTCATGTTGAAGACTTCAGCCAAGCTTCCAAAATTGGTCTTATACGGGAAAAACTGACACTGATGATCGAGATTTATCAAAGCAGGGCTGTCTTCCGCATAAATTTCTTTGAAAAAATTGAAGCTGAAGGTTTGAATAGCCGTCCAGTCGACCGCTGCGTCGGTGATGACAACTGGCCGACCCTTGTACGCATATTTGTCCTCAAATTCCAGCTGAGTTATCTTTGACACTCTATCGATAGACTGCAGTCCCCTGCAGATACCACAATCCGCCGGAGGGCGAGATATGTCAACCAGGCCTTCACCTACTGTAATTAAACATGGCTCCGCCTCAATGTCAAACCCGTCCCAAGCAAACCATAATCTGACCAAACTCTTCTTCGCAACTGGAAAGTCCGCCATCCATGTTGTAAACAAGCAAGCCTGAAAAATTGTCAGTCCTATTATGAATATTCGGGCGTGACTTTGAAGCCAGCCAAACCATGGCTTCTGTTGCCGTCTCAGGCATTCCACAGAATTTAATTTCCCGATCTGATCAGCTGTTATGCCTAGCTTCTCTGCCTTCTGGAGAACTTTGCGAAATTTGCTACGTACGTCGCCCTCTTGTGCCGTATTTGCCTCGGCCATATTCGTCGTCCGCAGCCCAAACGGGGGAATACCCCTTGCGGCCTGGTGGCCGTCTATTTATAGGTCAGCCCGCCCCTGGGTGCCGTTCGATTATACATTGGCAGGCTGGTTTATCCTCCCACTATTATAAGTGGTATTTATCAGTTATAAATCCTTGTTTTGTTCGGTATTTTTGCTATGCAATCGTGTAAATATCTAAGCACTGATTTGCTCAGAATTAACTAAATATAATGTGGGTTGCACACAATTTCTAAAAACGGAAAATGGTTTAATGGGATACGGACTAAAAGGGCAATCATGTGACCGCCGTTCGCGTCATAATAATGGCTTTCCCCGTGAAGTCCTGTTTACTCTGTTTTCTTGTTTACTTCATATTCATGGCCATTTATTTCATACTCTCTCACTTCGTTTCACTATCCAAGGAATCTAGAACGCTCCTTTTAAGAGCAAGGTTTGCTGTATCCGATGAATTTGCGTTGATAGTTGGGATTTGGATAACTTGGACTCGCCTCAAATGCCTATTTCAGTTTGATCATTGGCATTGCCTGGCAAATGCGGACGACAAGCTGAAACTGAAAGGCCACGGGCATGACAGCGGTAAAGATGGTCTATACCGCTGGAATCGGATCATGTGGAAGCATTCCATTATGAAACTACTAATCTACATCTTCCTTGGACTGACTCAGCTCAGTTTTTTCAATAATTTATTCTTCCAGCAGACAGACCCCCACTGGTTTGCTTTCGCCAGTTACATTTGCCTTGGCATATTAATGCAGTTCATCTTCTGCCTTGTTGTTCTCTGGTTCTTGCAATTGCTGGGCAAAGCAGCCATCAAAATCCATTTGAGAGTTAGATGGACCTTAACATTTAAACGACAAGATTACAAAATACTGCCTGACTCGGAAATGAGTACATGGAAGAATGAGAAAGATCTTGAAGTACAGAATACTCAAATTATAATAGCAATCTGCTATTCCATACTAATTGCTATCTATGGCACTTACCGAGCCTCTCAGCCACCATCTATTCAATATATTGAAGTATCTATCCCTGGACTTCCTTCATCTATGGATAACTTAAAAATTATCCAGATCTCAGATATTCATCTTGGGCCTACTGTAGGAAGGAAAAAATTAGAAATAGTTGTCGAAATCATAAATTCATTGAATGCAGGTAATATATTTTTATTATTACATATCATATATATATATACTCATGCAGTGCTCTCAATGTCAAGTTTCATATTCAATGAAACATCTATAATCAACTTTCTACTTGTACAGCTTTTTACAATTAAAAATTTAGTTGTTTCACTATATCCAGGCTGTCCAGTGATCCTACTTTTGGCTATTTGCTTTAACAGGTGCAATTTAAATATGTCATGAATTGTTGTAAAAGTGTACATATTGCATGTATTTAGCATCATGGTATATCTTTAAAATCAATGCTGGCCTCTGTCAAGTACTAATAACAAAAATACAGCTGAGCAGTGTTTAAGACCTGTTCCAAAACAGTATTTTCTTAATAATATAAATTATTGCTATTTGTTTATCCGGAATAATGTTGCTACATATGCTGTTTGAGTTGTACTGTTTGCTTCTATAATTTTTTTACTTTTGTCCTAATTTCTGCTTCTATTTTCTTACTTTTGTCTTACTTTCTTTAGTTTTGTCCTAATTTCTGCTTCTATTTTCTTACTTTTGTCCTACTTTTCCTGTAACCTATACAACATGTTCATTCCTGCTTTTGCCCCTCTTTTTAATGAGAGTGTGCTGGACAGCCTGTATACCTTGAATCAGTTATTACCGGTAGTAAGGCTAAGAACAAATATGATATTTCTTGAGTACTAATTACAATGTTAATATTATGCAAACTTTTGACAGTAGCATTCGTATAGCTATAGGTTACATTTATTTTCTTCATTTCATACAGATGCTGTAGTTCTTGTTGGAGACCTTGCAGATGGGTCTGTTCAGCAACTTGGTGGGGCAGCTGAAGTGTTAAAATATACCCAGGCCAAATTTGGAAATTATTTTGTTATTGGCAAGTACTTAGCATACATTTCTATAGGGCATTGGAGACCTTCTGTTTCTGATGAAAACAATTTTGCCCAAGCATGCTTTCCCAATAAATCTTATTCAAGCGCATATACATTGATGCCGATAAATATCTCCTGCATACGTTTCCAGTTCTTAATTAAGAAAAGGAACATTGGACAACATTTTCTTCAAAGTCCTAGATTACCTATTACCAGTAAATGATCACTGCACTGTTGTTATTTTGCTTTATACTATAAGCTATATACCATACTGCTGAGTCTGATAAATTTGATCTTGGTTTGCAGGAAACCATGATTATTACACAGGGGATGTAGACAACTGGTTCAAGTTCCTGAAAGGCCATGGATTCACAGTGCTACACAATGAACATGTGAAAATCGAACATGACCAGGACAAATTCTTCTATCTGGCTGGGGTTGATGACCCTACAGCCAATGTTATTAGGTAGGATTTAATTTCTACGAGGGAAAAACATTCCCATTTTGTGTTGTATGAATGTTATATTTATAGGGATTTGCTCTAGTATCACGCTATGTGCTGGTTTTATGATATCAGGCTCAGGGGTTACAGTGTCATGCTAAAGTGAAGTCATTTAGCATAATCCCATGGTGACGCTGCTAAAGGGTATCGTGTTGATTTCTGATTATTCTTTTTCAGGTATGATGGTCATGGAATGGAATTAGCAAAATCTTTAGGGGATTGTGCCAAAGATAAACCCATTGTTTTATTAGCCCACCAGCCCAAAGTCGCCAGAGCAGCATTGGATTCGGACTACAACATTAAACTTGCCCTTGCAGGTAGGTTTGAATTACCATGTTACATCTAGACTCACCCAAACGTGTAGGTAACAAACAGCAGAACTATATCCGTCATGCATCCGCAACAAGCACGTTTAATTACCCTCAGTGTCAAGCACCTTAAAAAAGGAAAACATAGTTAGTAGCTTTGATAATTAAAAGCCTCTTATACATTACGTTTATGGATGTATTTGACATACTCCATTTTTTTCCGCCCAGATAATTATTTTCCGTGTCTTTAGAATAATTATGCGGATCGGGTTTCGCTAATATGGTTTCAGGCAGATTTCAAATAACAAATAGGAAATATTACCTGTCCATGCATTCGTATATATTGCGGATTATATATATGATAATCTGTTGTAATACATGTTGCAGGTCATACACACGGAGGCCAGATGTTCCCGCTGACGCTTGTAGCGTACTTGACCAACCCATTTTTTGCTGGTCTTTACAAGTACAAGGAAGGCTATGTGTATGTCTCCACTGGGACAGTCTATTGGGGCATTCCTATGAGGATTGGATCCACCATGGAAGTGACGCATATTCTACTCAAAGCTGCGTAGCTAGCAATATTCGCATTACTGTGAAGCCTTTAAATACACCTTGAGTATCATCAACTATGCTGAGTGAGGCTGGACTCGATCTGTTAAATCTAATGCCAGAGGGAATGCGCAAGAAATGTGTTCAACCATTGCCTGTACTTAAGACAGCAAAAATTGCTTTAGCTAATGCTAGTCTATATTTACCCGATTACATTCCTTATGCGTTGAGTCAGATATAATGCCTTGTCATAGGGGCGAGTAACATTCTGAGTGTTTTTATAGCTTCCAAGCAGAACTTACAGAGGTTTCATTCCGAAATTTTGATTGTCCATTTTCACTGGATTGAACTCAAAGAACATCGAACACCTCAATAAGGATTCGAATATACTCCTTCGACAACGGATGCCTATATACAGCATCAAAGGTCGTAATATTGTGACATCCTAGATTATTTCTAAATTGTTATTGAAGCACATTCTTATGAGTTTGTCGTCAGGAAAAGAAAATTTAACTTTCAACAGACAAACTGCGGTCATTAGTGTCACAATTACAATTGATGACAGAACCAGATTGTTGTTACCAGTTCTTTTTATTCAGGTATGACAATTTGTAAACCATGCATGTTCAGCGTCGTGCGACTACTATGACAATAGCGCGAGTTTGCGGGGCGTTAGGCAATTTTATTGGCCCGACATCAAGCTGTAGCAGCCCGCCAATATGACAATAGCGCGAGTTTGCGGGGCGTTAGGCAATTTGATTGGCCCGACATCAAGCTGTAGCAGCCCGCCGATTTTCATTATCGGCGGATAATGAAAATGAAGGGCCAATAAAATGTCTAACGCCATGCAGAACTCGCGCTATTACTATTATTACGAGTTGAATCTAAATTTAAGGTGTTGACTTGTCTCTGCTTCTTTGGTTTAATTTCCGCATGCAACGACCAAGTAAAGCATTTTGGGACTGACTGTCCGCAAATCGCAACCCTTTCCACATATAGTTGGCCAGTCGCCTTTTCATACCATATATATCGTTGCCAAGAAACGTGGCACGTGGAACTGGGCAACTAGGCATGTAATCGGGCCATTTAAAGCTATAACTACAATAGGGTCTGTAAGTGACGTCACAGACAGCGCGCGCTCACCTCTAGAAACAACCGTTCTGGGTACAACGCGTCAGCGGGTCCCTATACTTTACTATGGGCCTCAAACTAGACTCACTGATGTTTGAGATATGAATGCAATGTTAGATTTGAAGACCATATGGAATAAATGTTTGGGGGTGTACCTTCATACTCGTACTAGTTTTAAATCGCAAGACGCTGGTTTTCTGTGCGTTTCACACCATTACAAAGAGCCCCCTATGCTTTGTATATGGGGCGGTGAAGCGTCATGTACCCAAAACCGAATTCGCTGGAGGTGAGCGCGCGCTGTCCGTGATGTCACTTACATACTTTTGTGCGTGACGTCATGTTTCATTGTTCTATGCAGTGTCGCTATGGCAACGATTGTCGTTTGCATGGGCAGCAGGGCGGTTCGGGTCGGAATACAGCATTTTAGCGGCCTTCAGATGTAATGCTATTGTACTAGTTAACATGACCACCAACTCGTAATAATTGTGATTTTTATACCCCAGATATTACTTTTCGTGTATTTATTGCGTTGTTTGTCTATGTGCTGATCCATGTTTTTATAGTTACGTGGGTGTATTTTAATTACTCACACATTTATCAAATGCTACTTCATATTTTGTTATATAAAAAGCTTTAACTTGTATTGTGATCAGCATCTGCCAAGTAGTCTTTGCCTGCTAAAATGGCATCCAAGATGATGGTTTCAGGCGCAGATCCAGGAAGGGGGGCCCAGTTTGCGCTCGAACTTCTTACGACCGGGCGAGGAGGAGGGAGGGGGTCCGCGCAAATGACATGACATGTTGGTGTTTTAGGCCACTTTTGTGCACATACAGGCTAAATTGGGCCAAGGAACCTCCCGGGACGATGAAGGATGCAGGAATGAAACATGCCCCAGATTAGGTGCCCGAGCCCGGATTCGAACCCAGGACCTATTGCCGCGCAAATGATGTGGGGAACCAGTTCAAGAAAACGGGAGGGTCCACATCTTAGCTGGCGTACAGTTACAATTGAAATTGAAACGGCATCCTTGCTCAAAAGGGGGATCTGGATCCGCGCCTGTGTTCTAATTTTGGAGAAGGTCGCACGCTGGCATAGTAACTTATAGGTTTGACGCTGCCGTCCAGGTTTCTGTTCGTGTTGGTATGTTTAACATACAGTCCTATGCGATATTGCTTCAGTCTTGTATCATCGAGCTTTTTTTACCCAACCGTTAATAGTATTTTCTTGCAATAAATGATCAAAACTGGATCCCGGGTGTTGCTTTACCTCATATATATGTATATGTTACAATTTATCGAATTCGAAGCATTAGTTTACACCTTAGTTATTGTCCTATATGGTTACTTTGTATTGTGATAAGTTTGTTTCATTGCGCAAAATACGACTTTCATCCTGAAAATTGACTGATATAGCTACAATGTTAATTAATTCATCTTACCATTGACGGGGAACTTCCATGCCTCCCACTATCGCACTTCCTTTAGGAAGTTTGTATGCACTACCTACCTATACGACTGAGCATACGCTAGCTTGAAAAGTGTGCAAGATGCCTCTGTTCGCTAAAAAGTATGACTGTGTATATAAACAATTAAGGCCTTAGTAAACGTACCGGCTATGACCGCGGACCACTTTGGTTGCGGCATTACTTTTGTGTTTTTGTCATCCGGCGACGCAGTACTGATCGGAATCAATGGAGGACGAGCCAGTTACAAAAGTTTCTTTTATGTCTCTGTTCAGGCCGTCAGAGCAGTCCCGATGCCTTCCCCACGTAGGGTTGCGCTTTCCTCTGGCTGGACCACTATCAAAACCCTTCCTACGGCTCTGATAAAACAGGTGCGTACCTCGGTCAGAGGTACCAGGTACCTTGGTGCAGAGCACCAAGCGGTCACTATTTCTCCGCGAGTTAACGCACTGACATGGATTCCAGATATAGTAATCAGCATAATCTCATTATTATTATGGATAACGTACACTCTTGGTCTACCAATTAAGCAGCTTTCTAAGATTGCGTAATGTAAGATTTGTACTATTATCTAGGTATTTTAATCTCTTGCGTGCGTTTTAACTTGTGCACACAAACCCCCTTGTGCGGATCCAGGGGGTCCGGACCCCCCCCCCCCCCCCCACCCCGCCCTTTGCGGAACGTTTGGTCGACGAAAGCAAATGGCATCCACTTTGATATGGTTTTGCATGGTACTGACGAAAGTAAACAAATAATTCACTTTGGTGGTGACCGATAGCGCCTTTGGTTCACCGTCATTTTAACATACACTATATATCGTGTGCAGGAATCTTTGGAAGGGGAGGCACAATACAAAAAAAAATGACGACCAAGGGGTCCATTATTTTTTTTACGAGTGGGGGTACAAAATTTGAAAAGGGGGCGCACAGATATACGCGTGCCCCCTGTGCTCGGTCGGGGCGTTTTACCGCCAAAATCCGCTCGGTCGGGGCGCTTTACGCTCGGAAGGGGTATTTTGTCTCGGCAACCCGCTCTATGAACGCAAATTTTCAGAGCCCCCCGGTCGCAATGTTTCAAATATCCGCACTATATGGGTATCTTTTTCATCATAAATGTCCGCTCTATAGGGGTATCTTTTTCATCATAAATGTCCGGTCTATAGGAGTATATTTTTTATAACAAATGTCCGCTCCCTCAAGCATCCCGGCCGGGTGTAAAACGCATGGCCTCATTCCCGAGAGAAGTCTCTGCAAACTCCATTCAATTGAGAAACAAATGTTAGGCAATTCATGTTCTCGTTAGCAGTAGTTTGCAGTGCCTATTTTAATACATTTCAACGTGTGTAGTCTATTACATATGCCATGTTTCATTGAAGTGTCATGTCACGATAAATAAGTTCACTGACAAGTTGATTTACTTCAGACATACAAGTGCATAACTCTCATCCTTAGTTCTGAAGGCGGAAAATCTCAAACGGAGGATGTAGGGCCCAAAAGGTGATCATGTGATCGTCGTCCCATCATACCCATCATGGCTTCGTGGGTCAAGTTGTGTTTGATTGTTTACTTTATGCTATTCGGCATAAATCTGATTTTATTCTCTGCCGTTAAGCTATCGAATGAGTCGAGGGCTCTCGTTTTTAGAGCGCAGTTCGTTATAACTGTTGAATTCGCGCTCTTAGCTGGTGGATGGATAACTTGGAGACATCTTAGATGTCTGTTCCTGCTTCACCAGCCAAATCGTGGCGGTGGGGACCGCGATCTCCAACGCGCCGAAAGGACTGTCGCCGTCACAACAGTGTGGAAGCCCTGGATTGCGAAACCTTTCATTCTGGTCTTCCTAGGACTGACTCAGTTCAGCTACTTCAGCAATATATTTTTCCTGCAGACGGAACCCCATTGGTTTGCAGTTGCCAGCTATATTTGCCTTGGCATTTTACTGCAGTTCCTATTCTGCCTTGCTTTTCTCTGGGCTCTACATTGGCTTGGAAAAACAGCCAGAAAAATATACTTTGGTGCTGATTTAGCTCATTCTGTTAATAGACAAGAATACAGAATGTCAGTTGTATCAGAAATAAATATATGGCAAAAGGAGAAAGCTATAAAAATTAGGAATATTCGGACTATGATAGCACTCTGCTATTCAGTACTAATTGGTATCTATGGCACTTACCAAGGCTCTCAGCCACCATCTATTAAAATGGTTGAAGTATCTATCCCTGGACTTCCATCATCTATGGATAACTTCAAAATTGTCCAGATCTCAGACATTCATCTTGGACCAACTGTTGGAAGGAAGAAATTAGAAACAGTTGTTGAAATTATTAATACGTTTAAAGCAGGTAATCTATTACAGGTACATTAAGCTAGTATATATATATATATATATAATAGAGTAACATAAGTTTCTTTATTTCTTATAGATAAGAAAAAATATTAATTCTTAAATCTGATTATCTGAAAATTTAATTTAAATTACCAGTTATAAATTTAATACATTTATATGTATATGACTTAATTGACACTTACCGGTAGTTTGGTTCCCTGTTATTGCCCACACATAGCCCAGTGTTCTGGGGTGGTATATTACCAACTTTAACATCTATCCTTGTATAAACTATCTGCTTATATTTAGCTGAATGGGCAGATTATTTGAGATAAAAAGGTTGTGTATATCATATTATAGGCTCTAGTAGTTGACATTGTCAATTACTTATACAACCTGCCATCAGATCTACTGATTGTTATTTCACTTAACACTACTTTGGGTATAAGTATCCTGATATGAACTGTCTAATTATGATATTATTACTGGTGGCAAGTGACATAGGGAAATTTAATGTAGAGATAGACAGGCAAAACAGATGATGGAACAGCTGGGGATAGATGTTTAACGTCGAACTGTTATAATATCTGGTAGGTAGCAATGATAGTCTGTGAGAGACTGCTAAAGACATTGATTACTTCATTGCCATCGGCACTGCAGTTAGGTTGGCACAAAACCTGATGAAAAGGTGACTAATTTATAATTAATAATTAATACTACTTTTGGGGTGGGTAAACAGCACCTGAGTGCCTGCCAAATTGAAAATCTGCCAAAATTGAAACTGCTTGCTCATCCGGTGGGCAGGCAGGTCTCTGGCTAATACCCTGAGTTCACTGTGAAAGATAAAGAGACACTTGTCTGATTTATCTGGCACTTGATAGGCTATATAAGGTGGATAACTGGTCATGCCAACCAGGAAGCTGTCATCAGCAGCTATTGGTTATTACTGTAATTAGAATAGGAGGGGTAGGGCCTGAAACATTCCTCTCTGGGCATGCTCGGTAAGCTCTGTCGCTCCAGTTTACCGAGCGTGCCTAGAGAGGCATGTTTCAGGGCTAGTGTAGAGAGTGCCCTTGTCAGTCGTACACCCAGGAGCATTGTTGGATGGGGTGGGGGGGGGGGGGTGTACATTTCTTTTCCTAGATAATGTTAGTTTTACAGGGAAAAGTGATGAAGGTGTTAAGGGATCACACAAAGGTCTTTTGAGGACTTTAAGATCTAGGCTTTCCTTTCTTTAGCAATTAGTAATTATGAAGAAAAATGTGGGTGAACAAAATGACTATGTATAGGTAATTTTTAGATAGTACTGGTAATACTGTAAAAAAATATCATACAGCCAGGTAAAATTAAACAAAAATAGGTATTAGGGATGCATGAAACATCTTTACTCTTTTGTAGATGCTGTAGTTCTTGTTGGAGACCTTGTAGATGGGTCTGTACGGCGACTTGGTAGTGCAGCTGAAGTATTGAAGGATATCCAGGCCAAACATGGAAAATATTATGTAACTGGTAACTACACTGGTAATACTTTGGAACCTTAATTAAGAACTCTGCAACTCTATAACAACTGCAGAGACAGTTGTTTTAAACATTTTTATTTTGCAATTGGAAATAGCAGAGAGGGTTGTGTTTGGCTAGTCTTATAACATCACCACAGTTTAATTTTGGCATAGGATTTACTGCAACTAATGTAATAAGAACATCAATTTATACGATTTCCGTTCAAAGATTATTACCCTATTTTTGTTGTTAGTAATGGCTATATAAGTAAGCCCCATAATTTTCCTTTTCAGGAAATCATGAGTACTACACAGGAGATGTAGATAACTGGTTCAAGTTCCTGAAAGGCCATGGATTCACAGTGCTACACAATGAGCATGTGAAAATCCAACATGACCAGGACAACTTCTTCTATCTGGCTGGGGTTGATGATCCTACAGCCAATATTATTAGGTATTCTATTGGTATATATTGAGTATGTGTAGTTATTTTGGTACATGTATTCAAAATAATTTGTAATTAATTTTGGGAGTTCAATGTTCAGGTAGTGCCGGTGTCGTACCTTCCCACATTGTAGCGAAGTCAATTATACAGGGACACGTGATTGTGTAATGATTTCAGTGTCCTGGTGAATTATGCATGCTATATTTGTTAAAGGGAACCGCCAGCCTGGCCTCTAACGCTGATTTACAGATTCATATAATACCCAATTGTCTATCCTCCAAATTACAGAATTTTTCGTCCTATCTATAGCTCACAATAAAATTTAGAAGTGACCGCCGGGCACGATTTCGCCGCCTACCCAGGCGGCAGGCGATACTCTAATGAATTCAAAACGGAAATTACGCCTATTGTGTGAGCAAAACAAGAGCCCGTGATCATCGCTAATATAAAGAACTGGGATTCTGACTCCAATCATGGCATTGTTGCGGAGTCAATCGTCGCAAGACGTATATCAATTTGTTTGGACGGTACTTTTCCATGAAACACTAAGATCATGTTCTACTGCGCGGCTTGGAACTGCCGCTGTTCATCTGTAAATCTCGGCCCTGATATCTCTGTCCGCAAGTGATTACATAAGGCGGTGCCACATGACTAATCACAATACGCGTCACTGCTCTCGGCAAAATGGCGCTCTGCTTGACATTGCTGGGGGCGGGTTGCCTTAATTTTGTTCTCCTTACCAGTCGGCCGAAACGAAGCGTTAACACTCGCCAATTTAATTTTAAATGTTAACTTTCGGTGCAGATCGCGATTAAAATTAGGTTGGACACCCGCTTTAAGTATAGTAGAGTGTTGGCGTATTACTGTGTCATGCTATGGCCAAATTGCATCATACTGTGAGAAGTGAACATGCATTGTACATGTACTGTCCTATGCAACAGATAAATAATGCAGTGTCTATATTTCAGTTACGAGGGTCATGGGATGGATTTGCCAAAGGCCCTAGGTGATTGTGCAGAAGACAAACCGATAATCCTGCTAGCCCATCAGCCCAAAGCCGCCAAGACAGCATTGGATACGAGTTACAACATCAAACTTGTTCTTTCAGGTACGATAATTCCAGATACCGGCATACGTAACAGTGTAACAACTTCCATATAAACCTTTAATGTTACTGATTTTTTTTTAGATGCCCGCATTCTGGTGAATGTTGCGATAACTTTTACGTGCGTAATACTTTCTTGAGACAATAGTATTGTACATTTCTCAAACTGATATCATTTCTGTGGTACAGGTCACACCCACGGCGGGCAGATGTTTCCGCTTATGCTGGGAGCATATCTGAGCAACCCATTCTTTGCGGGTCTTTACCAGTACAAGGATGGCTTCGTTTACGTCTCAACTGGAACAGTCTTTTGGGGAATTCCCATGAGAATTGGCACCACCATGGAAGTGACTCAGGTCCTGCTGAAAGCTGCATAATTCGTATTAAACCTAGTGTACTGTACTGTTGAATTAAGCAGTTGCGAAATTCTGTTCGGTTTCAATTAATCAATGTATCGAAAAGTCTGCCATAGATGCAACCACGTGCATTCATCTGATATACAACTGTCATCCGAATATGACTTCATACAACAGTGGTATTTATCATTTGTTAATACATATTTATACTTACATATTTCAGGGAATAGGCAACTATACGACAATTGAATATTGTGTTGTGGCTTATTTTCATAATTTTTGTGTCATAAATTTCCACGTCCGGTGGCTCTGTTACCCTTTCCATGTGTGTTGATATTACTTTTAACCATACTTGAAGCTGCTCATACAGTTTTCCCATGTCAGCCTAGTACAGGTAGATTCGCGGAAGAGTGGCATTCTTGTGTACTACGTCATCACAGTTTGGTCACTGTTGACGCCTTGTGCCATTTAAGTTCACGTTAAATTTGAGAGTATGCATTTATTTAAATGTTAGCACTGAACAGATCGAACAATGAAGTAAAGGCGTCTCTAAGAAACCGTGTGACTCATCTATTCGGAGAGGAAAATGTTGTGTGAGTAACTTTAATGTTCGGACATATTTATACGAAGATATTTTAGTCACAGATATTTATAGTCAACAGTTAAGTGTTTTGTTTTTTCTCATGCGTCCATGTTATGAGTCCTCTTTGTTATCTTTCCTAAGAGACTCGGTCACTTGTTGTGCGCCATTAAAATGACAAGTATTGCCAAGGTACTTTCATGCATCATTATTTGTTCTGGTAATAAGTGTTTACGTGAATTATTCTTACAAGCCGTTGTTCTTTATTATAATCATCTGAGTTTTTAAGTATGCACCATCAATGAACCAGAATTTGTTCTGTGAAACAGCTTTAACGTGTACTGCTTCAAAAGATGAAGTTCTGTTATAATCAAATAATTTTTTAAAGATATACAATCGTGTCATTATGTGTTCTGTGATTCAGCTTTAATGTTTATTGTAATTGCAAGCTGGTGTTGTATGTTTGACCGATTTGCTCCAATTAAGATGTTAATTAATGCACAATCATTTGTTCTATGAAAAAGCGTTAACGTATATATTACTGTTATAAGCGACGTTTTCCTTATAACCTGAACCATTCGCCCAAGAATCAATAAGTTATGTCAATGTACAAATACTTGTTCTCTGAAAACTCAGGGTTGTGGTTAACAGCCGGGTTTCAGGTGAACACACTATAACATATAATGAGGATCGAAACAAACTGCGAACTAGTCAGTCAGTGAAATGAGATAAATTCGCATGTACCTTATATGTTATTTGCATTTATACTTATACAATAAGACCAATGAACCAGGTTACAAGTGTAGATTGTTAACAGTTTGTGACTGACCGTGCTATAACGTATCCGTCCAGGCGTATGTTAATGTTAACCGCCTGCTTTGGTATATATACACTAGGCCAAAAAGGAAAAGTATTTACTATTATGATTTTAAATCGTTTTATCTTCGGGAAACGTGGATACTATTATTGTAATTGTGGGCCGTGTATGAACCAATGCCAGATTTGGGGAACATGTCCAGTAACTGATAAATATTATGCGAGGTCCAAAGTAGGTCACCGAAATCAGCGTAACTCTTTAAGGCCTTGGTTTTTGAATATAGTTTTTTTTTCCTTTGAGCTTATATATGTACATATGCATTGCTTTAGTCGAACATGATCGAGCTTTTCAGACTTAAATTGATGTTTTGCAATAAATTATTACAAGGATATTTTTGATCCGTTGTCCCGGTCGTTTTTCCAGACTTGGCTGAACTATTGTTTCTAAATATGTCCAGTCACCGTAGACTGTTGATGATTGCTTACGCTGGTATGGTTAAATGTCGTCCAGCCCCGCTATCATATTTAGTAAGGGGACACTTTTTTTACGCGTTGAAGGTTTCTTGGCGAGCGTGTTAGATATTTGAGAGTAACCCTCCAATTTTCTTTCGAGACCATGGTCAATGTGCTGCCCCAGACATGCCTGATTTTAATTTACAATATACACTTTGCATCTCACAAAAAAACCAGCTAAATATATATCTAAATATATACTTAAAAAGTAAATTGAAAGCCTGCTGGATGAGGATCAAAACATACAAGAGTAGGGCAAAAAACAAAAACATCTTTTAAGGATTGTTTTATGTGTGACCGCATAATACCGACAAAGCGACGTTTTTACTGCTTCGTGAGGAACACAATGAAACCGTTGTAACTTTTATTTCCAAATGACTAGATCTCGTGATGCTAACGTTGCCGTTTGAGATCAAAGCACAATACAATCCCTTTCATGTTGTGTATAACTTCGCTTGTCTGCAGGAGAGTTCCGTTGGCGAGAGCTGGCTGATTAGTTGACCTCTAGATCCAGATTCGCCTTTGACCAGGAGACTTCCACAAATCAACGAGGGTGGTAAGAAAGCAAGTTTCAATAAATACCAGATGCAATAATAACTGGATCACCAGGCTTGTGACTGAACCATCGAGGAAGTGAGCGCTTGATTTAGGTAAACAGTAACGCTTTTTTCTGGATAAGCAGCTGACAGGACTCGTTTAAGGGTAGTCATGATCCAAAGGAAATTGTCCCAAACTTCCCCAATCAGTCAGTAAGCTAAGAGCATCCGGACAGCGAGGTGATCCAAATGCGACACAATCCAGGCTGTCTTGATAAGAGAGCTGCCAGTTTGAAGCCTGATCCAAGACATTCGCTTCATTTTGCAAAGATAAACCGGCTATTAGCACCAAAACGACTAGAGTCCGGATCCATATGATGACTCAATCAGCGGTGTCTGGCTCCGATGGTTGGCAGCACCAGGATAGGAACAGCATCAAGAGGACCACGAGCACGGACACCAAGACGTAGTAGACAACCTGAGGCCTTCTCTCCAGCACCAGTCCGATGTACCTGCAACAGCGTAAATAAAGCCATATAATTCAGTTCTAAATAACAAATTATTTTTTAACGCATATTGCATTTTCGTCTCAAAGTTCCAAAAGGAGGAGTTAATGACGTTAGGTGAGGAGAAATACTACTTGAATATTACATTCTTACTGACAATTAAACTGTGTGTGAAATATTCATGGGAATCGTTAATGTCAAAAAATATATTAACAACCGCGGTAGGACTTCAATTAATTAAGTATTATGTGTAAATATTCTTCGTGCTATTTGCATGGGTATCATTACACTGCCAAGACGTCAAGGCCTACCCCGAGGGACAAGATATTATGACATCATTAAAGCCATCCTGGTTGAAGTCTGCTACGATTGGCGTGTTCAATGGCTGACATGGTAACGTGTGTTCAGCCAATGAGAAACCATCTTGAAGGTCCACCAACGTAATGTAATTCCATCCGGTGACAAAAACTGCTTCCTGCAAAATTTAAAAGTGAGGTTTTAAAGTCTGGAACAAACTCCAATACTTTATTGTAATGTGTAAATGTTTGATGTCGGCAACAGTTGTTTTAGCTTTTTTTATCTCCAAAATTAAACCCAGAAAATGTACGTCTTTAAGTAACGAATTGTTACATCGATTCATCTCAAAATTAGTGACATTCCATATACATTAGGCTTTCTTTTTTATCAGTATATTGTTGCAAATAATTTCAAACCGATGCACTAAGCTAGACACAATAATCACACTTTAGGTCCGCTTTAGTGTACAGTGATTTATATCTATTGCGTTTTCGGGCGATTTGTGCCGTATATTTCCAGTTATCGCGTTCACATTATGTCATAATGCACCCGTTCAGCCAACGTTTTTAAAGTAATCCCTGAGTATAGTTACCTCTTTGCCATACACCTGGATACTCGTTGATGCTACACTGGGACGGAAGGCATTCATGAATATTTCGCTATCTGGAACGTTCTCAAAGCCAGCTAAATTCATCAAGCGAGATTTATCCGCCCACTGGCTGGCAAGTACCACCTGCAAAAGTAAAGTAAATGGTCAATATACTTTGTATAAAAGCTTGAATGAGTGGGACGCCGAAACATTTAAGATTAAATCAAGACTATATAGATAGAAGCCGGGTCTCCCATGTATGCATATGTCGGGTTGTTTTCAAACAGTTCAACCCAGACACCGTTGAAAATTGAGAGACGTCATACCTGCCAGTTAAGATGGCCGTCGTTGCCAAGTGACGTCATTCGTCCAGTGCTGGTCAAGAATATGGCATCGTAACCATGCCTCTCGCTGGGCAAACCCCGGCCCAGCAGGTGGTTAAACAACCCCGTCTTCTTGGCCACACTGAGAGCAAAGTGAACAACACGCAAGGAAACACATTAGAATAATTATGTATAAAAAGGTACCCGAACTAAATATTATTGCATACATAAAATCAATGTTCCATTTGTTTACATAAAACAACAGATACTTGTCAAGACGCCGCGGAAACACAACTCATGACAAATTCAATAGCTTTTATCTCAAGCTTTTACAGATCCTAAAGTATACAAAAGTACGACAGAGGCGCATGGATTTCACTTCAAACTTGTTGTCAAGAGTCAACCAGCCCAAGACATATACTAAAATCAATCAGTACAGTCAAACACGGATGCTGGTGTCTTATGGCGTTAGCAAACAGTCCAACCGCACTACATACATGTATGACTGAATCTATTAAACACATCACTAACAAACGATTTGCCTTGGTTGTGCTTTGTCAAGATGAGTCTCTGACGACACACCAGATGGCGACACCTACCTGTTGACCAGGGTGGGCGGGATAGCCACGTGGGTGTGTTCGTCCACCTGAACGGAGCTGAAGAGGGCCGACTGCAGACTCTGACCACTGCCCCACCAGTGGGCAGCCCGACAGACGGGCACTGCGGGAAAGACGCGGGACACACAACATGTAAATAATAACCTAGAAACATTATTAATACGGGTATTATTGTATATTACAATTTCTATATCATTTTACGCGTATCCATATGTTGAATTGATTTTGCCCAATGGATTTGGCACGATTTCAATTGCATGAATGGTTGATGCGCTCGCACGCGATCACACATATATAACCACTTCCCAGTGACAATTCCATGCTATTCTAATTCAACGCGGCTTGACATTAATTGAGTGCCTCTCCATGACTCAATAAATTGCCAGACATCAGTATTTATCATGGCAGAACGAGTGCGATGTCGTCATTCGCCAATGTTAACACGAGAGTCACCTGCCACTCATCAAAAGTAAGGCCCGGATTCGGGGTATAATAGAATACTTTTGCGTCCGCGTGAATGAAATAGGTTATATGGCCTATACTAGTTTCGGGGTTTAGCTGCCAGTGCAATCTCACAAGTAAGGAAATATGTGTATTACGATCTCGTCCCTATTGACGATATGTCATACCAACTAGCCTTCCCATTCGCTAGATTGATGGAGTGGTGTTTCAGGCAACCTTTAGGTACACACGAGGTCAAACAGGGTCAAGGATAGAACAGCCCCGGACTTCAAATAGCGTCATTGATCACGATCATTTCAGTATATTTTAGTGTATAAATAGCGTCATTTAAATCACCACTGATCACGATAATCAGTATACATCAGACATGGGGTAATCATAATCAGTAATCGTAATCGATTGTAATCGATTACATTTTTCAAGTAATCGTAATCGATTACATTTGTTTTTAAGGCAATGTAATCGTAATCGTAATCGATTACATTGCTAATATAATCGTAATCATGATTACTTTATTATGTTCACTCGGGCTGTTTGATCTCCAATTGATCGTCATACTTTCCATGTCGCTTGTATCATATACGGAAACTCGCCACTGCAGTCTTACTGTAGAGCTCTCACCCCCCTCAAAACCACCCTGGCCCTTCCAGCCCCACCTGACAAATAACCAGACATAACCAATTAAGCTGGCTGGGGGTGCCACATTCTAATCCCCTCATTATCTTGTTTGCATTGGATAGCTAGAAATAGTCCAGAGCGACTTAGGGGTCTATATGTTGGGAGCAGGTAGGTGGGTGGGGGCTGCGATGGGTAGGTAGGTAGGTGGGGGCTGCGATGGGAGAGTGGGAGAGTGGTAGATGTTTGCGTTATTGTTCTCTATATAGATTGATTGGAAGAGGTGTTGTTATAAAACGAACTCGATTCGGTCAGGACGGGTGCGCGGCGATGTATGGTGTGGTGGCTGGACTAGGTATCCCTGTGTCATATAACTGTGTGGCTTCCTTTAGTTCCATGGTATTTAACATAGAGGTAATAAGTTTTTACGCGCGACACCTCCCTCTCCGGCGAGAATCCTAAAGTTCTAAAGTTTAAATGAATCCAGCAAGATAGAGGTGCGATTATCCGTCAGTGACACTGACAACTGAAAATGTCCAAGTAAAGACATCCCTGTTATAACGGCCCCTTATAAATAAGCAGCATTGCTTGCACATGTATCATTTTCACCATGGCGGCGACAAAGTCAACAGTATTCGATCATTTTGAATTACCGGAGTCGACTTGCGGCACATACAAAGCAAAATGTAGATACTGTTCTCTACTTATATCGGCGCGAGGCAAGACCACATCCAATCTCCTGACGCATTTGAAGGTAACTATATAAACTTCTTTATCCCTCTGTTATCTGTTTGGTTAAATATCTCGCATTCATTAATTAATGTTTTTCAATATTGCAACATTTTCTTGCTTTAGATATCCGCATTTAATGATTTTTCAGAGAAAGCACCCTAATGAGCTTTCTGCAAGAGAGATAGGGATGACTCCGACTGTGGCCAGCCTTCTATGACTTCATTTGTGTGCGAGACGAAGAAGTTTCAAGCAAACTACCCACGCCAGATGCGAATCACTGACTCAATCACTCTATTCGTCGCTGGTACACTACAGTCACTCTCTATCGTCGAGTCTGAGGACTTCAGGAACATGCTGCCTACGATTGACCCCCCGTGTGGTTGTTCCTAGCCACAATGCCTGCTCTTGCAGGGCTCGCCACAAAGTACCTTGTGGTGCCAGCCACATCTGCCCCAGGGGTGTGACTATTTAGTGTGGCCGGTCGCATATTCCGATCAGAAAGAAGCCGTTTGACTGACACAACTTTCTGCGATTTAATTTTCATCAAATGTAACAAACATATCGAATAAATAAGCAAACTTTCACGGATGGCATGTATTATCATGGATGTGGATTGGGCAGATATGAATAAATGAACTATATTGGTATTGAAAGAAAATGCTGTGTTTTTTATATCAATTTTATATCAATTATCAATTAATGTAATCACGATTGTAATCATGATTACATTGAATGTAATCGTAATCGATTACATTCATATTTCCTGTAATCGTAATCGTAATCATGAAATTCCCAAGTAATCGTAATCGATTACATTTACAATGTAATCACCCCATGCCTGGTATACATTAGTGTATAAATAGCGTCATTTAAAACACCACTGATCACGATGATTTTTGTATACTTTAGTGTATATAAAAGCGTCACTTAAATCATCACTGATCACGATGATTTCAGTATCCTTTAGTGTATAAATAGCGTCATTTAAATCAACATTGATCACGATCATTTCAGTATATTTCAGTGTATAAATAGCGTAATTTATATCACCACTAATCACGATTTCAGTATACTTTAGTGTATAAATAGCGTCATTTAAATCACCACTGATCACGATCATTTCAGTATATTTCAGTGTATAAATAGCGTCATTTAAATCACCACCGATCACGATGATTTCAGTATACTTCCCTTTAGTGTATAAATAGCGTCATTTAAATCACCACTAATCACGAGGCTTTCAGTATACTTTAGTGTCTATATCTGCTTACATAGTTGTAACCAACAACACACCTGAGAACATCTTTTCTGACCGTGGCTGGACGGTGGACGCTTCGGCACGACACTGATCCTGCCGAAAATTGATGCACACCTCATCAAGACCGCCATCTTGGTTGACGTCCGCGTAGGCGCATTCCTCTTTGTCCATAAGAAGTCGAGTCACGGGTCGGCCGCTCTCTAAGCTTAACACCTGGTAACAGTCAGAGTGGCACACCTTCATCAACAGGTGCTTGTCGGTCACAATGACCCAATGGGCATTTGATTTCTTTCCCGGAATGGTGATTGTCGTTTGCACCAACATAATTTTGTTGCGTGATAATTCTGGGACTGAACTGATCCTACATAGGTTCATAAGTAGTTGTGCTTTTGTGCACATCAGGGCTGAAGTAAGCACAAGAGTAGATTAAGAGCTCTTTAAAAACTAGTTTTTCCACGGCTCATAGACTCATCTTTGGGGACTAACTACTATTGAAGCACTGAAGGATGAAAACCAGAACGTGAAACTGACCTCCTTTACGACGATTATGGTTCAGCCATTCCTATGACTTCTTATAGTTGCCTTTATTCCCACGGAGGCATTTTTATTCTAATGTTACATTACACATACTGGCATATAAGGCCTTTTAATCCCTTTCTAATCTAATTTGCTATCCCATTGTTTGAAGTAGTAATTTATTCTGGATTAGAAATCTTATGGCCCACCTCTATTCCCTGATGGTTGTGGATCAGAACTGCGTTCGGATTTTTAACGTGCTCATGTCGACTGTGAGGCGGAAGTCCTCCGAATGGCAGGCCCATCACGTGACTATCCTGAAGGCCAAGGTCAACCAGGGGTGAGGAGTCAGGCTCTGGGGGCAATCGGTCGTCTCTGGCGCTGGTACTGGCTCCTTGCTCGAGTTTCCTGAGATTCACAACACCAACGGATGTGTCCTGTAATAAATGCCACTGGTGCGGCTACAGCAAAGAGAAAAAAACAACAATTACCAACAAATTAAAGAACTCTAAATGACATTACTCTTTACACTGCACGAAGAGCTGGAAATAACACAATGTATTAAAAGCACAATTACATGTAAATCGCCACTCGGCACAGATGAAGACAGTATTAACAAGTAAAAAGGGGACGCTTAACCTGTAGGACCTTTCTGTGGAAGTAGTGTACTAAAAGCGATCTTACACATCATAGAAGGAACCATTCAAGAGAGAACTATACAGTACAGTAATTGAACGGCAATCATTGTAAAAATGAAACAAGTTATCATATGACTAGCACAGAATATGTCTACAAACGGCTTTGCCTATAACGGAAGAAGAGTGGGACAAGCAAATGGAAAGCAAATTACTGACGAATGCGAAGACTGGTATCTATATCAGGAGCACGGCATGATTTAGACGGACATTCACAAGACACCACAATAATATGATCTTATACTCACAGTGTGTTGAAGGATATTATCGGCGTACTTAGTCCAGTGAGATTCTCCGGTGTGCCAGAGTCCCCGCCTCAGGGCAAGCTTCCAGTGGTGGTACTCCTTGTCCTTACACGATTAAACAACCATTTGACACACCACAATATACATAATACACGCCTTGGCCACATACGTTACAGCATTATATAAAATATTCGGTAAATAACTCAGTATCTAACATCCGTGCGTTATGCCAGGGGCGGTTACAGGATATTCAACTACAATATAATGATAGCCCATACGATAAATCAAAACAACGATATAACTCATATCGAAATAAACAAAAGTTACCGTATAAGGTTAACATATTCGACATTACTATTTGGGACGATTGTGAACAGCTTTTTATAGTAGTAGAGTCCATTATTGAAATCCCCCTACTAAATTGAACTTGCCACCCTGGTCGGAGAAAGGAGGGAGAGGTGACCCCTGACCTGTAGCTCCTTCCTGTGGAACTGTCCCGGTAGGTGGTGCCAGCGGATGGTCCCGTCATCGCCGTTCAACGCGAACGTCGAGAAGTGGGTGTAAGTGCTGTCCTCGCGCAGGCTGTTGCTGCGCCTGCGCATATCCGGTTCCGGTCTGGTTCCCAGGGCCCGCTTGCTGCAGATCACATGTAGAACTAAGTTATATTATATCAATGCGATAATCCCAGCTTTGCCGGCAAAGATCGGTTGGTTTGTTGTATATCCAGGACGCTTTAACCAATTTTGGTCATATCGCGTCAATGAGAGAAAGAAAGGAGAGTGGAGCCATGTCCCCGGGGGTAACCGCCTACTCTTTGCCATGGGATCTTTATCCTGCGACCACACAGACATGGCCACAGCAGGGCTCGAAATACCGAGCCACGTGCCGTTAGGCTCTCAGGTTTCCAGAGCGCTCAATGCGAGAGCTCTAGCCCACTGAGCTACCGGGCCGGCCCCAGCAAAGATCGGAATGTCGTGGGTACTTCTCACTTGTACCTACCATCAGCTATGATTGTTAATTTCATTCTCAAGATTAACTAAAAAGGACTCGAGCGTGGGCATTTATGTAAACTTGCTCAGAACATTTTTTACAAAGAATCAAGACATTTTTCCCCTTCCCCTTTCCCTTCATTTCTACCTGACAGAATGGCTCTTGTGAACGAAGCTGCCACCGACGATGACAACACCCCGATCTGACCGCTGCAGTTTGTATGACGTCAGCAAAACACCCACTGCCTTGGTGGCGTAATTTTCGTGCACGCCCACAGTGTCCATCACCTGCTGCTCCCATAGCGATGCCAGGTTATGGTCGAAACACAACACCTGCCAGTTATCCAGCACCACAACGATCGCCTGCGAAAATAAAGCACGGATACTTTACTGAAACAAAACTGTCACCTGGTGTGCATCTGCATCGCAGACTTTTCAGCGACTATCCATCGGACATCTGCCTCCAAAGACACAATGTGTTGGTGATATAAATGAGCTCTTGTTATTTAGGAGGAAATGCTGAGAATTAGGTTAGATTTAATTGATCCTTTAGGAAAACAAGACAAGAAACCAAGAACCTTCCTCCCATATACTTAACATAATATATTCTGCAATAAATATAAACACTATACATATGACATAAAATATCACATGCAATATATAATATAAGGAACTAACCTGAGACCGATTGGGGACATTTGAGTTGAACTCATCCAAAAACCCAGTCTCCAAAGCAACAGGATGTCCTTTGTGACCGCCTTCATCAGCTACTATTGGTAACCTTGTTGAGAACAACACCTTGAGATGTGGTAATCTAACTGAGTCTTTATCCAACACTTGAGGCTCCAGTATTTGTAGGAGAAGTTCATTGTTAATAAGTATAATTTCCGTCTGTCCATCGCCATTAATATCTGTCACAATAGGGGATGGCAGTCTTTCATCCTGCCCAGGATATTTGCCATTTTGAAAGTGACTCCTATCCAACTCTTTGCGCCATGCAGGTGTCAATACATATGTATTTCTTGCACGTAATAAATAAATAGCGAGTAGGCATATGGAAGCCTGTAGCAGATGTGTTCTTGTTATCCATGGGACTGTATCTGACAAGTACATTATTTTTTCTTCTGAAAGATAGAGTTATATTAAGCAATAGCAAATCTCTCAATGAAAACATATATTTAAGTTACACAAATGCAGTGGAGGTAATTCTAACTAAAGTAAATTCACTCATCTAAACCATGTAAACTATAAATATATTGAAGATAGAGATAAATGTCCAGTACCAGCATTGGCCAAACATTTGCTCATGCGTTAAGTTATATATATATTTAAAAAAATGTTTTTTAAGAAAATAGCCTAATTGGTCATTTATTTTTCCATTAATCTATTCATACATAAGCTTACAAAGGTTATATACTATATATATTTTAATATGAATAGGCATTGCCTAAGTTGCGAGCTCACCCAAATAAAAAAAAAATAAAGGCCTAGCTCTTAAAGCTGCTGTATCAACGGCAGCAGCCAGCTGTCCTAATCTTATAGGTTTCTAGACAACTAGACTCAAAACCAACACAGGTATAGTTGGTTTGAGGTTGAGTTAGCTTGGGGTCGAGTTGGCTTGGGGTTGAGTAGGTGATGGGTCGGGCATGTCGTGGGTCGAGTTGACTAGATGCTGTCTTATATCTGCTGTATTAGCTGAAGTAGTTTATATTCTTAAAACTACCTGTACTGAAATATCTTATTTAAGTTATAGAACTGATATTTTTATCTATTTCTTTTAATTAAAAATAAGATGGATGGCTTAGTTGTTTAACGGTAATATTTGGGCTTAAAGTCATATATGCAGCGAAATACAAAAATAAGTAGTTGCTTGAGTCTATAATTAATCATATTAGATCTATTTTATGATAATTAATATCTTATTCATTTTTTTTCCTTTTGCTAAAATTATATATAGGTTGATGAGATATTTTTAAATCAAGTTTATACCTGGTCATAGATTTATAGCAATCTATACCTATCTATGTACCAGGTATATGTTCATAAAAAAGCTAAATATGCCCCAATATGGCCAACAAAAATTGATGACAACATGTCCATAAATATTTCTATTTATATTAGAAGGACTTTAATAGATCTATATCATTTCTATTAAAACTATTTTCGAAGGTAACTCCTTCATGAAAAACATATTTTCATTGCCTGTTGTGACCTATCCATGAGAACAGATACTGAACAATTGCTAAATACACCATGAGTAAGCTTCTTGAACACTCACACCATGTCAGAAGTATGTTTTATCATCATCCTTCTTCTTCTACCATTCTAGCAATCTATAACATGTTTTATAGCAGGCTTTATGCGGTTGTGACCTGTCCATGAGAACATATACTAAACTGTTGCTAAATACACCACGAGTAAGTTTCTTGAACACTCACCACATGTCAGAAGTACAATGTATGTTTTATCATCATCCGTCTTCTTTTATCATCCTAGATCTATACAATTTGCTACCAATGTAATATTGGTATCTCTCACAAAAAATGTTTTTAGAAAGTAAACATAAAAAAAGATAAGTAAACTGGGCATATGTTACCAAATTTCCAGTGTATAAGTCACACCCACCGATTTTGAGAAATTATTAGACTTGAGCCATAGATAAGTCGCACCAGTGTATAAGTAAAATGAAGTAAACTGACCATATGTTGCCTATTGCCTATTTACCGGTAGACACTTTTACATGCTAAACCCTGTTTATTATGTATACTTGGTATCTCTATTTGAAAGTAATACTGTTTGAGTAGGAGTAGTCCAGACAGTTTTCTGATCCTCAAAATGGTACACATTTGTGTTGCTTATCAATATGAACTACTAAAACCGTTGTTTCAGTAATTGTTGCCTTTTTTATTAAACTTTTAATTCAATAATTGTTGTTTTTTTCTATTAAACTTTAAATCCAATAATTGTTTTTTTTTTATTAAACTTTTAATTCAATAATTGTTGCCTTTTTTATTAAACTTTTTATTAAATAATTGTTGCCTTTTTGATTAATATTTTAATTATTTGTCAGCAAGGGGATGTTGACAATACAAAGTACAACCATTTTTTGTGTGAATATACTCAAAGCTTGACATTTTAAGAGGGGCTGTTTAGTTTCGGGAAAAGGGATTTCATTCAATATTTGTTAAACTGTTGATATCCTAGCTATATTTTTGCCAGTGATATGTTTAAATTTCATGCCCAAATAGACTGGAAGTGAAAATATTTGTATGTCCTATATTGTTTTGTGATGGTTATCTAGATCTATATGTGTCTGGCAGGGAAACCAGTTTTTGACATTTGACATGGAAAATGATTGTATTGGGACAATTTTAAACTTAAAATGTTGCTTTAAGGGTAATAAAATATATAATTCTGCATTTGATTAAAAATCGTAATAATGGCATTAATTTAAATAAGTTATATAGATTAAAATCATTTGAAAATTAACAAAAATAGCCCCGAAAAACAGCTATTTTTTCAAATCAGAGATGAGTGATATGGTTGTGAATAAATCTGAATTATCCTGGGGTGTCAAAAGTAGGCAAAATGTGTCAAAAAAAGGAAATAGTAAGTCATGTGAACGATATATAATAAAATATTCTTAAAATATTTACAGTTTTGGTTTTAACTCCTGTTTAATTTTTCTCAATTAAACTCTTCAAATTATATATTTCAGGGGTGGAGGCATTTGAAATATAGGTTTGGAGTCTAGAAACCAGAATTAAATTGTTATATTTAAAAAGACAAAAACTGCAGCTGAAATTTTGATGTCCTAGATATATGTGTCAGAATTAGGCAAAAGGTGTCAAATGTTAGGAAATAGTATAGATCTATGAACAATATATACCGGTAATAAAATATTTACAGTTTTTGTTTAAAATCCTATTTAATCTGTCTCAAATAAACTCTTCAAATTAGAGCTATATATATTTCATGGGTGGAGGCATCTAAAATATAGGTTTGGAATCATAATAGAGACCAGAATTAAATTGTTATATTTAAAAAGGCAAAAACTGCAGCTGAAATTTGATGTCATATGGAAAATTTAGTGTTTACCCTACCTACTTTTTAGTTTTACAGTCACAGACAGTGGTTTAAAGCCAAAGGCCCCAATTGGCCCAAAATAACTCGGTATAAACATGATTCCAAAAACATAAAAGTAAAATCTGCATTCCAAATAGCAATAGGCCTACTTCTGTCAGGGTAGCCTGAAAGTTCAGACGCTACAGTCCTGACACTTGTTCTTGGTGACTGTCACCAAGAACAAGTGTCAGGACTGTAGCGCAGTCACCAAGAACAAGTGTCAGGACTGCCCTGGGCCTAGCGTCTGAACTTTCAGGCTACTGTCAGGGTCACTGACACTGTCACTGGTGTAAACCACAGCTATGCTTGTTCTTTCAACCAGTCCAGATTGATTTCATCAGACATTCCTGTCTCCCTGACCATATCCATATGATATCTATGGCTAGCCTGAATGTTCAGACGTTACAGTTTGACAGTCTGATGCTTATTGTTACAGTCACAAGAACAAGTGTCAAGACTGTACCGTCTGAACATTCAGGCTAATCGATGACTATCTGACTTGTTTTAGCTTGGACTAAAACTTTAGTTCAAGATCAAAATTAGCCAAAGCTGTCAAGTTAGATGGTTTTATATCAAAATACCAACCTTCAATCTCAACAAAACGTACTGACAAGTAGACGTCAACAAATCAACGACTGAGTCAGTTATTTGTCTAATTTGACCAGGGTTGACAGTGACACGACAGTTTGACAGACCGACGCGAAGACGACACTCGACTTGGTCACTTATCTGACTTAAAAAATTGACAACCAGGGGCTGAAATATTCATGAAAACTGTCATAGCAATCAGTTGAAATAAACAGATGACTTTCAAAAATAATACACACCTCGTCTAAATTTCTTATCACTTAGATCTATGCCAAACAGCAAAAACAAACAAAACTTTGAGTCGATTTTCGAACTCGTTCGCCAGGGTTCGCATTTGCCGGATGTTAGCATCAATGTCCCAACAGAGGGCGTTCCGCTAGTAGCCGGGAGAAATGGTGAATAAAAATGTAATCAATGTTTTATAGTTTTCATAATCATAATCCTTCAATATTCAGACAAATAAAGCAATAAAATTATAATTTTAGGCGTATATTCTGTTATATAGTCTGGAACTTTCTGAAATGGCTCCTATTATCGCCTTCATTCTCGGCCATGACGCGCGGCCGACGTTTTTTGAATCGCATAGTATGGCAATGTATGGCAAGCCAAAAAAAAAAAATTATTTATTTATTTATTTTTTATTTATTTATTTATGTATTTATTTATTTATTTATTTTTTCTCTTCGTATACGTTACCATAAATAGCTCGCTAGAGCTCGCTAATACAATATAAGAGTATAACAGCAATGTATGACTGAAACGACTTAATTTTTATAAGTTAAAGACTATAAGTTAAAGACTATTTATCAAAATTCAACATAATTTCTAGGGAAGCGTAGGGGTAGTTCCCATAAATAACTTTGCCTGGGGCACTTGCGCCAAGTGAAAAATAAGCCATTCTTTAGAGTTCAGTTTGCATTTGCCGCAAGTGCCCCCTTGCGCCGAAGTTTGCAGATGCCGCCATCCTGGTTTTCTACATAAAAATAGTTGATGTAGGGGTGGTTTTGATGTCAAACTTCAAAGCTAGACTATAGTGGGACTCACTGACAGTCAGACCGGAGTGGGGTGTGGGGAGGGGAGGGGCCAATCTGTCAACATGTAACACCCAGGCAACCTTATTATCGCTCACTTTGTTTTTGTTCAGTAGGCATATAACTTAGTACGCTGTCGCTATATTCATCTATAGTTAGGTGTCAAGAAAGCGAACATGTTGTCCAGCTACAAATGGTAATCAAAGTTCTGTCTTAACTTTTTGCTGATTTAAATATGATCAATAGAATAGGATAAATGGACATAGCAGTCGATCTTGGCGATATAAACACGTTAGAATAGGATTCATTTATCTAACATCATCGTTTTGCCTGATTGCGCACATAACGACCGACCGCCAACATTACAGAATTCATCATCAACAGACAATATGCCTTTACGGCTGAAGTATCTTGAGTTCTATGTTTATTTAGCCTCCTACCGGTTTCGGTCATTGCAATCTTGTTGGGCACAATCTTTCATTCTTTAAAAGCAAATTTAAAACCTTGTAACAACAGCTACTTTTTGGCTAAAGAATATGTCCCAAAACCACAAGTATACAATTCATTTATTTAGTAACCCCCTTGGTTTTGCCGAATTCAGGGGCGGGTCCAGGAATATGAAAAGAGGGTGTCCATTGAAACTTGCGACCGGGGGGGGGGGTGGATGGGGGCGGGCATGCTTCAGTTAGATAGCTTTCTTCTTTAAAACGTGGTGGGGCCGCTCCACGCCTCAGATGGCCTAAATTTGGCATTGCCAACGGTATCCTTTCTCAAAAGAGGGGGGGGGGGTGTCCGGACCCCTGGACCCCCCACTCTCTGGATCCGCGCCCATGACATATGACTTATAACATAATGTAAACAGCTCTGGGTAGTCTGAAATCTTTCATTTTCATAATTTGGAGCCAATACTTCACACATTGGTTTAAACATATTTTTATTTAGTAATTGAAAAGCAGGCAAAACCTATATAAATTCCTCTTGCTGACCCTTTACACATTTTGCATATATATGCGCATTATGTGGTACAGCTAGGGGCCCCCTTTCAGATTCTAAGGCATATCTGTGCCCCCCCCCCCCCACCCCAATTTCAAATTATGTGCCCCCTGGCAATATATATCAATGCATCAAGCCAAGTAGTTTATGTGTTCCTTCTGTATCTTACCAACGATTATAGAGTGTGCAAATATACGTAACGTGCACCACGTGCGGTCACGTCGAGACCGCTTTTACACGCATTTTTTTCATGCGCTGCCAGAGCTTAAATGCATGTAAGCTTATTTGTTTCACTTTAGTCTTGAGGAGAAAATAAAGCTCGAATACTCGTAGTAGGAAACACTTTCCTCGAAGAACCCTTTTTTCACTCTGTCTTATAATACCACAATTTCTGACTCCCATAATTTGTGTCTTTTTAAGATTTACATCCATCTCTGATGTTTTATCAACATTCAGTCAAGAGATTAATTGTTCCTGTAGCCTCCCCACTATATCTGAACAGCCTGGTTTGAACGGGTAGACCTATATGGCGACACACGATCGACATTGCTGTCTTTGAAAAATAAACCGAAAGTCTAAACATTAAATATAATGGACACTAAGTTAGACATTGTGAATTTTGAAAAAAAAATGTTCCAGAGAGTATGTCCTCTAGGTAGAGGGCGAGGAGGGTCTCGTGCCACATGAAGACGGCTGGTCCGCAATCACTGAAAGGCATTGCCGCTTACTTAAAATTAAAACGATGTTATGTTCATTATGGATCATGTCAGCTATATATTAAGGTTGTATAGCATATTTTGTGTCTTTTGTTTTAAACATAACTCATATTTTGATATTAAAATTATTGAGTGTAAATATTTAAGTATATATGAGTATTATTCGCATTCTGCCAGCACTTAATGACATGTATGTCCCCCTTAAGAAAAAAAAACGAAAAAGGAAGAAATATATATACGATAATATTCGATCGCTTCACGGAAGTACTGCAGTGCATTGTGGGTCTTGCGGAGGGAGAAAGACTTGAAAAGCCACGCTAAATTTTCACGTAAACATGCCGGGTGGAGCTGGTTGGCCGCGGGGAGTCTCCCAACCTGCGACACATGGAGCAAAATTTCCGGGAAATGACATGGATCGAATAATTAGCTTGTAAGTTGTGCACATTTGCCACGTACCTTCACCTGTTCACTGTCACAGACACAGTGTCAGTGAACTTGAGACTCGCAAGCAAGAATTGAAAACGTCGGAGTCGCGCCCGGACACTGGCAACTGTTTCTCCGTTGATCGGCCGAATAAGCAGATTTTTCGTCAATATCTTTCTCGTGCACAGTTTGCAACCGTTGTTTGGGAAGATTTGTATACTCCACCACAAGCCTGACAAGGCCAGGGCCATAACATAAGCATCATACAGTAGCGAGGTCAAAGGATTTCGCTTACCTTCTGCTAACATGGGCGATAGGCAGTATGAAACAATTCCTCTTATGCATTTAATGTGTAGGTTATGAGATTAATTTCTGCACATTTTGACTCACAGATGTTTTTTCCTTTCAATTCAATAAAATCCTGCTGCATGAATTGACTGTTGACCGAGATATATATATCAAAATAAATTACATTTTTAACTTTGCTTGTGCGCCGGTTCGGCCATTTTGCAAATCGGTGTCACATGGCCTCGCATACAAATGGCGTTTTCTTCCTCAGTAGGGAGAGTTCCCAAACTATCAATGGCGCAAATGAAAGCCCAGGCTTTAGAGCCAAATTGATACAAAAATCTGAATAATTCGTCCAGTATTTCTCTGTTAAAATTGAAGTCTAAAATTGGTGTTTTTCACCGTGGTAGTGTGCATTTATTTCAATGGGAATCATCGGGAATCATAGTACATTACTTAGAGGAATGTCTATTTATATCAAACAAACTGAGATTGTCCCCATAGAGTGGAGCGCAAAGCAGCGCAAGCGGCTTGCATGAGGCCCTAGTCCCAGAGCTGGTCGCCATCTTGCCTTCTTGTCAATGAGCCTCCAATTCGCGTTGCATGCTGGGTAATTTCTGTGCAAATGCAGGGACGAGTTTTCACGCGTTGTTGTGAACTCGTGCAAAAATCGGCTGTAATCGATGTCTGATGATTATGTCAACTCTAGAAATCCAAGCATTTTGATGACCGATAGTGTGTTTGACATAAATAGTGTCGCGTGACAATGTTATCTTTACCTCTAACTGCGTAACGGTATAAGAGGTATAGTTTCATGTCAGTTTGTGTGTTTCATGTGACTGTATGCAAATTACATTGCAGGCTGTTCCAATTATCACACTCCAGCCTCAAGTACTTGTATCGGCCAACTTGTAGTACATGTGTTTGCAGGGGGAGTTACAGCAGTAGAATAAGTAGCACTGGTCCAGCTGTGCCTCGCATGGTTTCTTCACCGATGTCAATGTGTATCAGGTGTTGATAAAGCTTATTAAACAAAAAAATTGTCCCTTACTAATCTGTTTTTATATTGTATTATAGCAATATTTTCAAGCCGCATAATGAAAAATACCTGGCAGGTTAATCTATCTTCACAGGGACATTACTCCACCTCCACAAACTGGCTGTGTTGTAACATGGCCTACCGGCCAAAACACGGTCCGCCTTTATTCCTGTCCCTCTGTGCGACTAATATTGCATGTAACTTTACTTCCATTCACTCTACGATACTCAATCAAGTACCGTTCTCTTACCCAGAACAAGACCGATCCAGTGATATATACATTGCATGATTAGATAGTCATCCAGACCCCAATTAGGCCAGGAATGGGACCTCGATAAACATGCCTCAAAACCGGCAGAAAAGTTAGCCCAAAATTGGTTTTTAAATCATCACAACGTTAATATTCATCGTAGATCGCTAAATTTAGGACCAATCATTTTCTCTGGACGAGACCGTTCGAATGGTATATATTTTGCTTGGCATTTCTAAAAATATAAAAATGGTCTGACCTCACTACATACAGCAAGTAATGTTCTGCAACATTTTTATCACCTCATCAATCATGTAGCCCCATCAAATGACAGAACTCGACTTTAATGAGCCGCCTCCTGACGCTGCCTTTGATGTTTGTTATCTGAACCATCAAACACTGATCTGACTGTTAGGGTGAAGGTGTGAATCAATGTTCAGGAAGTCGCACGTTTTGTGAGAATCATTTTATTGTTTAACAATAGCGTAATTGTAATCTTTTAATCCTTTCATGCCCAGTGCACCCTCCACTGCATGCCACCAATGATGCGCACCACCCCGACACCAAGCGAGCTCTTTAGATAAAAGACACATAAAAAATGATAAAATCTGTATCTGAATCCCATACTATTAGATATCCTAGCCTGAAAACAAGATGTTACAGTCGTAAGACAGTTAAGGGATGGGATGACATAGTAACGTCTGAACTCATCCGCCCCGGCCTCTGTTAGCAATACCTATTTTGTGTAAAATATCGAAACACTCACCTGCTAGACGAAATGTGAAATTACACAAATATTCCTCAATCAAGAATGATTCATCGGCACACGATGTTGAAGCAATGTAATCACAGATAAATGTAAATTTACGAAGTTTCTAAAATCTAAAAGTTATCTACTTCCACACGACGCCATGATGCCTTATTCCGTGCCCTCTAGCGGCAGGTACTTAAGTTATATCATTAGAGGTGCTGCGCGATATAACTTACATTACGCGTTCAATTTACTTGTGTCGTCCCTGATACGTAGTACAATTCATGCCACGATACCGACAACATTATGGCATAACTGAAAGGTTTCTTTATTTTATGGATAGATTCATTCCAGATGAGTAAATAATGAGACATAAATATTGAAACGAATAATTTTCCTTGGGTTTTACGGTTCACTTTATTTGCTTAACCTCTTCAGGCCTGAATTCCTGAAGGCTGGATTATTACGGTGCCTATCTGAACCCTGAAATTTTGGGGTCTCGGCCTGAAGAGGTCAACTTGAGTCACAATTGAATACAATAACGTAGACTCGCGGCCAGACATCTAGCGCGACAGCAGGAGCAGGAGCAGGAGATCCAGGAAGAGCCAATGCAGTAGCGATCAGTGAGAAATTTCTGATAAACAAGAGCCTGCATATGGTCTTATCTTTTTGTGCAATGTTTTTTTCACAGCGAGACATGTAAGACGGGGTATAGAGAGTAGCCTTGCCTCGCATATCATTCATTTCGCCGCGACCAACGTCCTGCAAACTAAACATCGCTTACATCTCTACCAATCAACAACGTTATAGCGCCACCAGTTGATTGAGTGTGAAGAATGTATCATGGCTGCTCAGGGAATCTTTTAATTTGGTACATGCAAAACTTCGCAAATACACATTTATCTGTGATTACATTTCTTTAACATTGTGTGCCCATGCATCATTCTTGATTGAGGAATATTTGTGTAATTTCACATTTCGTCTAGCAGGTGAGTGTTTCGATATTTTGCACAAAATAGGTATTGCTAACAGAGGCTGGGGCGGATGAATTCAGACGTTACTATGTCGTCCCATCCCCTAACTGTCTTACGACTGTAACGTCTTGTTTCAGGCTATAAATATCAGTGTTTTTGTTTAGTGGAAGATTGATTAGACATATACCTATATTATGTCAACGAGACTTGCCGATTTCAAAACTGAGTAGGAGTTAAAAATTATTGGTATGTATGGTTTATGTCATCCCGCCAAAGCTATGCATCGCACGCTATGGGATTTTCTTTAGGTAGCATCTACCCATATTACGAATAGGCTCTGATCGACTTTGATGTAATCGCAAATCAGAAAGTCAAGCCTCTTGCAACCTTACCTTGTAACAATCGTTCTATTGCTAGCAGTAATCAACAACAGGCAGCGTTCACCACCAATGATGCATGTAATCGTTTTATTGTTAGCATTAATTCTTTAACAATGGGCAGCGTTCGCCCCTCCACTGGATGCCGCCATCAGTGCGCACCACCCCTTACAACATGTACCCCCACCCCCCTAACACCCCCTCCCACGCTTCAAGTGGCCAGCAGTCGGCCCATCCCGCGGTCGACGAGACCGTACCCCTTACAAACCACCAGTCAAATCTTGCATCTTCTCTTCTCTGCCCAATTGGGAGATATGGCATAAGTATAAGTAGCACTTATACAGCTGTGGTTCTTTCACCATGGCTGTGTTTATTCAGGTTAGTGGTATCAAATATCAGGGATGATATTATAAGGCGGCACTCGTGGGTTGGTACTAAGGCCAAAGTCATAAATGCTGTAGACTCACGTTTCATATTTTTCGTGAATTTGCAGCTCTGAAAATCACTGACGTGAGAAAGCAACCCTGGGCAATTTTAATGATATCAAACTTCTGTGTATACTGCAATGTTATCCTTTTTTATGTAAACAAACAGATACAAACAATATTTCTCCATGCTGACACTCCATTGGCAGCAAACACAGTTTTACAAATATACTAAAGCATATGTCATAAGATGATGTAGTTGCCATGGCGCTAAGTATACTCTGAACAATACATGCTCTTATATTTGCACCAGCCATGCGTGCCATGGTAACTATAGAGCTTTTCATTGTCTGATTGTTATACAAATCTAGTGGGGGGGGGGGGGGGGTTCAGTGGGTGCCTTCATGCCGGATATTTGTGACAAAAAAGATACCTCCTATAGAGCAGACGTTTATGATGAACAAGATTCCACTATAGAGCGGACGTTTCTAAACTTGGGATTGGAGGGAGGGGTCGCTCCTTCCGGGTAGATTTTGCTGGTAAAATCTACTGAGCGATTGCATCATATTTTAGTGCATGTCTCACTGGCGCATGTTTCACCTATTGCCACACAGCAGTGGATAACACAAAATTGTACGAGAACAAATGAAAATGGGCACATGCACATTTAATGAGTGACATATTGTGTTTTTTAGAACTAATGTGTGTTGGGATAACCTTCTTCCCTCCCAGTCTCCCAGTGGCATTATTAAATGCACAAAGAATCTTCTAGAACCTGGTACAGTCAGCGGGGGGGTCACATGAATGCTGTTGCTAATGGCGTGAATAAGGTTACCTGATTCCAAAATTATTATTATTATTTAACAAAGGTGACACTGTTTCGTTTCGGCAGTCTCTGTTTACCTTGTCATCTATTATGTCTGTGGGCTATAGTATTGCTGGCATGTTAGGAAGGGGCTTAGGTTATATTCCTTTACTTGAATTAAATGTATGTCTTGTACCTGTCATATGCGCATAAATCTACATGCAAACTCCTTGCTTATTATCTTTTAGCCCGTGTATTTCTGAATTTCATCAAGCTTTTGCTTTTGGAAGCTAAAATGACTGTTAATACATGTAACTTGTATGAACAAATAATGCTCTCTCCCCTTTGCTTGTTTTTGATATTAGACTCTTCCATGAGCCTAATTCTTTTAACCAATGAAAATGCAATGAACTTATAGTGCCATAAAAAAAATGTGGCTGTCAGCACAGTTTCGTCTGCTATACTTTATCCTGGAGTCTATGGTGTAACACACTGGGTTGACAGGATAGAAAAAAAGAGCAAGAATGAAATAGTGTGACCAAGTAAACCCAACAGTGTAATTCCATTCAACATTTTCATATATTAATGCTGTGTCCTTTACTTACGTGAAAGCCTAAAGAATCCTTTAATATATTTATAGTATATAGTAAGCCCTTTATATATATTTACTGCCCGTTTGGCAGACAATTTCACCTTTATCTCGCTCACAAGCTTGCCAACAACTTGACTTCTGCTACATATGCAGCAAATATTTGGAACATTCTCATTAATCCAAAAAATTGTGTAGTCATCACCACCAACGAAAACATTACCTACATCTGAAAGTGTACAGGATATAAAATAATTTTATCTGCCCTTTTGGACTTTTGACCCACCAATACTGGACCTGGCCCTACCATATATTATACTTAAGTCTTTATCCAAGGTATTTAGTGTGTAAGTGAATATTGATATACAAAACTGTTGTTGTAATGATGTAATTCTTTTCAGATATCCTCTCACAAACTACACATTTGGAACAAAGGAACCATTATATGAGAAGGATGCATCAGTGCCTGCTCGGTTTAAGAGGATGCGGGATGACTTTGCCAAGAGCGGCATGAGGCGGACAGTGGAAGGTGTCCTTATAGTGCATGAACACGGCCTGCCGCATGTCTTACTCCTGCAGCTTGGCACAACTTTTTTCAAGCTGTAAGTATAATATCATGAAAGTCATTGTATAGTTGAGTGGTCTGAGTTATTGTTGGGCTAGTCACACAGAATGTCTTAATATTGTCAATATAGTATAGGCCTTGACATTGGTCGTCAGTCTGAGGCCATGTTGGACTGCTGGATAACTGATAGTGTCACTACCGCTATATTATAATATCTTGCAAAAAAAAAGACTTTGTTAATATACCATAATCTCCAGGGTATGAGTGGCTTCCGCCGATTTTGAGAATATTTAGACTTCTGCGTTAGATTCGCCCACACATTGAAGCACTGTCCATGCGCCAGCGATTCTGATAGATGCACATCCTGCATCATTTGTCGCACAAAAATGACACATTTCATTGAGCTAATAGATTTAAGCTGTACATGTTGAATACTGGAGATGTTGAATTCTGTATGCGTTTAATAATGTGATTTGTTTAATTGTAGTCCCGGAGGAGAGCTAAAAAATGGCGAAGATCAGGTCGAGGGGTTGAAACGACTACTGACAGAGGTGTTTATGGCTTATTACACTGTGCTTGGATAAACCTTTAATTTATATTTAATATATTTAATTGGTTTTTGCATAATCATGGATCCTCAACTCACTTACATGCCTTTTATTGCTTTACATTTAGTTTGTAATTGAATCTTTATTCAATTAAGTATGACATTGCATTTTAGTTACATCAGTAAAATGGATACGTTCAATATAATAAGATCATTAGACCGTTTATCATAGTAAATAGAACTATACACTAACGTTAACAGTTGCTTGCACCATGTACTTTTCCTTCACGTGACTGCCAAAATCTATTTAGCAGCAGACCAATAAACCGTATTAAATGGTTTACTGTCAGCTGCCTGATTTACCGGTAGATCAACCTCCCGACCGTCTCACTGTCGATGTGTGACTTGACGTGTATGTTTTAGTGTCTCCTTCAGATGCTAGGACGCCAGGACCAGGCTCCCGTCGATTGGCTCATGGAGGACGTCATCGGCAACTGGTGGCGACCCAACTTCGAACCGCCTCAGGTAAGTACTGTTTTTTTTTTAAACTACAAACTGCTTTGTGCAGGTCTGCTCCTCCATTTTGGTAACACATGTATATGTATTGATAAAAAATTAATACAAACTGAAAAGTTGTTGTGAAGAGCAGGGAATACAGTGTGTATTAATTTGCACACTGAACTGAAGGTCTGGTTGTGGTTTCTAAGTAAGTGGCTGTCTTCCCACGGGAGGATGTTTTTTAAGGATGCATCCTTTAAAATCTTGGATTTTTTGCTCAGATTTAATAGTTTATCATTTAAATTGGTTAATTGATCTTTGTTTCTTCGTGTGACGGCAATCGATGTTCGTACGTTATTCTGCCTGGTGATGTCGGTTAGAGCGCTCGCCTTGAGTGCTCCGGCCACCTGAGAGTCTAACGGCACGTAGATCGGTAGTTCGCCTCCCGTTGTGGCCATGTCTTTGTGGTTGCAGGATAAAGATCCCATGTCCTTATTCGCAAAGTGTAGGGGGTTACCCCCGGGGACATGGCTCTACTCTCCCTTCCTTCTCCCATTGACGCGATATGACCGAAAGTGGTTAAAGCGTCCCGAATATATATACAACCAACCAACCCTGGTGATGTTATTTTATTGCGACTGATGTATGATTCTGTTAGCAGTACCCCTACATTCCGGCTCACATCACTAAGCCAAAAGAACACAAGCGGCTTTTCCTCGTCCAGCTGCCAGAGAAAGGTAATTGTTATCACAACTGTTCATTCGTGGATGACCCTGAAACGTTGAATGTTAGATTTAACTTGACTGTAGATTTAATTGTAATTTGTGTAGACAGGATCAATCTATGTGTCCTTAAATGCCGTTGTGGAATGATTGTTATTCTTTTCTCTTGTTGTCTTGTAATGGTTGAGAAATGCGCCACTTGGCATTGATTTCTATGACATATGCTGACAGTTATTTAACCCTTTTTCGGCCTTGTTGTGTAACCCATTTTCAGCCTTGTTGTTTAACCCATTTCAGCCTTGTTCGCCGTGCCCCGAAACTACAAGTTAGTGGCTGCGCCGCTGTTTGAGCTGTACGACAACTCTGCAGGCTATGGCCCCATCATCTCCAGCTTGCCACAGACTCTCAGCAGGTACGTCTCACCAGACACATTGCATGTCGAACACCATGAAATACAGCAAAGTTACTAACTGCATTTACTTTGCACTAAACGTACAGCCAGGGTATTAGCCCGAGATCCGCCTGCCCGCCGGATGGGCAGACAGTTTCTATTTTGGCGGGCGGTTTTTCGGACGGGTGGGCACTCAGGTGCTGTTGACCCGCCCAGAAAGGGCTTTTGGTCACAAGGCCTCAAGGCCTAGAAGAAAATCATAGCGCTCACAATTTCAGGCTGTCCAGTGATCCTACTTTTTTGTCTCCATCCTATTTTTCCTACTTTTTCTTCAAAATACCTACATTTTCCTACTTTTTCCTACTTTTTGGTATTTGCTTCACCAGGCGCAATTTCAAAATGTCGTGAATTGCTGTAAAAGTGTGCATATCGCTTCTATTATTGCAAAAGTCAGAGTTCTTCTGTTTTTGCGTCCTGATATATCTTTAGATCGACACTAGTGTCTGTCAAGTTCTAATAATGAAAATACAGGTACAGCTGAGCAGCATATAAGAAATGTTCTAAAAAAGCATTTTCTCAGTAATATAACTTTTTGTCATTTGTTTATCCAGAATAATGTTGCTACCTATGCTATTTGAGTCATACTTTTTGCTTCTATTTTCCTACTTTTGTCCTAGTTTTTCTGTATTTCCATTCCTACTTCTGTCCTACTTTTTCCTGAGGGTGTGCTGGACAGCCTGCAATTTTATGACAACGAGAACTACTGCTGTTAATTGAATTGTAGATTGCCAGTTCATAATGCGAAAACCTGATTGGCTGGCGCCATGTTCTTTGTATCACTGTACCCTTTTTTTACCAGCCAAAATTTTAGCTGGTAAAAATAAATTCTGGCTAATACCCTGCGTACAGCCGTGGGTTTTTTGGATTCATAACGTGCTCATGGAGGAACAAGTTTTATGTCCGATCGTTTGGGTGCGTTTTGACGTTTGGCGTTCATTCGCCAGGGGCAGGTCGGGTACAGTGTCATTCGCACGGGGGCGTGATGACTGACAGATGCACTACAGATCGACTGACGGACAATTATGTGGCGAAAGTTAGCATCTAACATTTCTGATGTTTTTCAATTTAAAGAACCTTCAGTTGACCCTGTGTGATTGTGACGGAAGACGTATTGAGTAATCTGGTTCCTGATTTATAAGTAGCATTGGTGGATATCCCTCTAAGTACAGTATATTTCACATGGCTGCTTGGGTTGTACTGTTGGAAGTTCGGTATCGTTTCCAGGTTCATTCAACGCTAGTTCGCAAAGAGTAGGGGGTTACCCTACTCTTTGCATGGGGGGGGGACATGGCTCCACTCTCCCTTCTTCCATTGATGCGATATGACCAAATGTGGTCAAAGCGTCCTGAATATACAACCAACCAACCATTCAACGCCAGTTATCGATGAGGACTTGACGTTGATTCGTAGACTACTTCAGCTGAATCAATGTACATGTTGGACCAGGTAAAAGAGTCGTGGCGGGCTCTTACGCCAGCAACCCTCCCTGGGCTTCATTGAGAGTCCCCGTAGCCAAGTGTTTTTCTTTACTTTCATGGTGTATATTAGCTCTTCCTTTGTGCACTTAGTTTAAATAAATGGCATTTGACATGATTTGATTTGACAACAGAAAGCCCACGTTTTAAAGGAATGTTACAAGTTAGATGAAGTAAACATGAAGTGTACCTGGCTGTGCGTACCTCAGTCCTTTAGCTGCCCCCATGTAACATCCCCGCCTCCTGCAACACCATTTTTTCCCAATCGTTAATTGAAAGAATTGTATCTTTTATACCCATATCAGTTTGGCATTAGCTAGGAGTTAAGGGAATATTTGTCAGATTTTATATCATAACGATTAATTGACGCTATTCGACCCATCCTCCGACACACCCCCTCCCCATCCTCGGACGCACCCTCTCCCCCCCCCCCCCCCCATCCCTTCCCCACCCACGCACACGCCCTTTGAGGCCGGCGTGACTGGCCGTGTGTTGTTGTTTACAGTAGCTGGTGACTACTGGCCCGTCAGACCAGAGGCCTACCCCGCCCCCCCCCCTCTCCCATGTTATTGATGGCCCAGTCACCCGACTGTCGCGGGCTTTATGCAGTGATCACTCCTCCCCTTTCTATGGCTTACGATGCGTGGAGAGAGCGCGTCACGGCTCCCCCCGTGGGTGTAGGTTTGGTTGGCCACGCTTGCATACCTCCTAAAACTAGCCCTATGGAAATGTGACATCTATTTATCGAATGATGGAGGCTGAAGGGGTAGTAGGGTGGGGGATGAGGGATGCCTGGGGCGGGGGGCAGCAGCGGTAATTGCTTCCTTATTTATTGCCACCTAGCCAGTGTTTTGATTCCTTTATGTTTCACTAACCACCATAATGCCCCCAAATTGATAAATTATTGTGCGCTATTGTAGGATCAGAAGTGCATCTACCTCGCCGCACCCCCCTTTCCCTTCCCTTTTTCCCAAAACACTCTCGCGTTCTCTCGTCATTTCTCGCCCCGCGACCTAATGGCCGTATTCTTCAGCTATTGTTGCCTTTGTGGGAAAATCTGGATTGAGCTTTTTTTATTTAGCGCGCCTTATTATCGCCCTGTGCCCCCCGATCGCTGGGCGTGTATCGATTAGGATCGGTCAGACACGTGCGTGACTGGGTATCATCGATGGGCTGTGGGGTGGATGGATGGGGTACGGGGCGGGGGGGGGAACTGTATCAACCAACTTGTTCTTCTCATGATTTTTTTCCCCCAATCATGTGTTAGACAATGTTACGCCACCATTCGTCATGTAAACGGGTTTTGTTAATGGTAAGCGAATCAGAAAGATGTTTCGTTTGGATGCTGATATTTGCCAACTCAATGGCAGTTGTAATGATTAACCGACGTCGCCGTCTTGGTCCTCGTCTGCAATACATGCTATCGAAGCAGTCTTGTATTGTTGCCTTTCCAAAGAGTCGTAATTAGAATTGGGAATCAGTATTTTGAATGTTTAGTCTCTGTTGTTATAATTTAAGACTATCTACTGTTGTATTCTTTCGGCACCATACGCGCGCCCTTGTGACATGTCATGCATTCGTTTCTCGTCTTGCAAACCGTTAAAATTTTTGTCTGTCTACCCTTGTATTGATATTCGGTGGGCACCCCGCTTGCCTTGAAGGCTGATGGCATGCTCTCTTCTTTTCTTTCGTGGCAATTGGCAAACCTCACCTACGTACTTTCAAAGCTGTTGGCAATCTTGCCTTCCTTTGAAGGCTGATGGCCATCCTGTGTTCCTTCCTTTGAAGGCTGATGGCCATCCTGTGTTCCTTCCTTTGTAGGCTGATGGCCATCCTGTGTTCCTTCCTTTGAAGGCTGATGGCCATCCTGTGTTCCTTCCTTTGAAGGCTGATGGCCATCCTGTGTTCCTTCCTCTAAAAGCTGATGGCCATCCTGTGTTCCTTCCTCTAAAAGCTGATGGCCATCCTGTTTTCCTTCCTCTAAAAGCTGATGGCCATCCTGTGTTCCTTCCTTTGTAGGCTGATGGCCATCCTGTGACCCTTCCTTTGAAGGCTGATGGCCATCCTGTGTTCCTTCCTTTGAAGGCTGATTGCCATCCTGTGTTCCTTCCTCTGAAAGCTGATGGTCATCCTGTGTTCCTTCCTCTAAAGGCTGATGGTCATCCTGTGTTCCTTCCTCTAAAAGCTGATGGCCATCCTGTGTTCCTTCCTCTGAAGGCTGATGACCATCCTGTGTTCCTTCCTTTGTAGGCTGATGGTCATCCTGTGTTCCTTCCTCTAAAAGCTGATGGCCATCCTGTGCTCCTTCCTTTGTAGGCTGATGGCCATCCTGTGTGCCTTTCTCTAAAGGCTGACGACTATCCCTGATGGCCACCCTGTCGTCTTTCCACCTTTCATTCCTTCCAGTGCTAACGACGACCCGTCGATTCTTTACTGAAGGCTGGTGGCCATCATACCTTTCTCCTTTGAAGGCTAGTATCATCTAATCGTCCTTGTGTACGTGATCGGCGGGTTGGTAACTCTCCCATGGGACGGAAACCCGGGTAGTTACCCCCCCCCCCCACCCTCCCCTCTCCTCCCCACCAGGCCCCATCCGCACGTCTATCCCCTACTCCCCAACCCCAAGTCCACCCTCTCTCCCCCTCAATCCCTCCACACCCCGGTCCCTTGGGACACATACTCTGCCTGCCGCCTGAGCTACGAGCTGGTGTTAGTATGCAATCTCTGCAGGTCCACTGCCATAAAAAAGTGGGGCAGGTATCGTAAAACTAGCTTCATGAATGAAAAGATGAAAGGTGGGGGGCCCCAGTTTGCATTGCTAATAACACGCCTGAGCATCGACGGCGTGCGGCCCCTTGAGCCTGATCAGTCGGCGGGGGGGGGGGTGAGGGAGGCGGCGAGGGAGGGGGAGGGGGGTGGCGGTGTGTGAGTCACTTTCCCAGCTCAGAGGGTTTATGTTTTGGGTGTCCGGTGGGGGAAACGGTAGCGTGCCGTAGATGATGTGTGCGGTGGCCGGGGAGGGAGAGCGGGAGGGGGATCGGATGGGGG